>JAMQGS010000001.1:41050000-41327500 GCA_028455905.1 Neoseiulus californicus
TACTCCCAGGAATCCGGCAAGTTGACAACCGAATGACGTTTGCCACGCAACGCCGTAGAACTGCAACACGAATCAATGGGGCATCTTCAGATTAGTTAATCGGCACTTGATGCTGAAATATTCTCTGTCGCTATTCCCATCGCAGTTGTTGACTAAAATCAATTCATTCAATTCCTAAATTCGAGTCCGCTCCACCCACCTTGAATTCATTCAGCGTAGATGCGTCGACCACCGCGAGGAACCCCAAGTATATTCCCATGAGGAAATCAGCCATCGCTAGATTGCACACTAGGAATCTTGGCACGTCGATTTTCGAGCGTCCGAATGACAAGACGACGACGACGAGACCATTCCCTAACAAAGCGAGTAAGAAAACTACCCATATGCCACATCGCAGAGTCCACCAGCCAAAAAGGTCTTCACAGGGCATGAAAGGAGCTGCAACAAGGGGAACACATACTGACATTAGGAAGGAATATGAAAACACCGGATGCATGGCCCCCTCCCCCCTTCCCCAAAAGGCGGAGTTAGTGCCTGATCAGGATGTCTGTAGCTCTCGGGATCGAGTGATCGCCTCGCCTCCGTTTGTGAAAATCCGGGTGCACTCTGTAGATGCGTCTTGGGAGTTCCAACCACGGGATTCGAGTACTATAAACTCACTTGGGGCCGGAAGACAAGTGATGGGAATGCGATGCGAGTCAGATGATTCCACAGTCGTTTTGTAATCTTCCAAGTATTCCTCGGCGTACTGAGCCAAGTTGTCGGGAATAATATAATCGGGTCCGAAGACTTTGAAAAGTGCTCGAGCGAACTCCGGAAACCTTTCGGATGAATTGCCTGAGAAATGCCGCAATATTCAGCTCCTTGGGTTCATAACGCGTTCGTGCTGCAGAATCTCTGTAAGGGTCAACATGGGACTCACCCTCGAGGTGACCGATTTCGTGCGACCGGTTCCATTCACCGAAATCAACTTTTTCTCCAAAGCCTTCTTTAAGCCACAATATGGTATCGGGCGTTTCAGGCACGTGAGTTTTCTTCTCCTCTTTGAAGGTGTTCAGGCGGAGTCCAGCCCCGAGCATCGATTCCTCGCTGGGTTCTGTGTACGCACAGCAGTGATACGAATATGACAGGTATAGACGAGTTATTCGCGGGAAAGATTCCGGGGGCGGAAAATCTCGGAGGTTGGGATTGTTGGAGACGGCGATGCGTCGCAGATTCGTTAAACCAGCATGAGGGAGTTGAGGGAAACGATTTTCCGCTAGATTCCTGAAATGGAATATAGGTTAAAACCCATCGGGATATCCAACGTTTGTAACGGAAGAATGTCTAGATTGATTGAAGGATGAAATCGGGGCTGATTCACTGTTGACCGGGAAAGGCCGGAAGCAGCCGATATGAAATTGTGATATTGAGGGGTGTCGGATCCGCGGTACCGAGTTCTACGCATGGCTTGGCATTTATTTGACAGGTTAGAGCCAGCCGACATTTATGTAAGATTGATCAGATCTGCTCTACTGAGACCAATATAGCGAACGTGACGACGCGGGAGCTCCGACATCGAGGCAACACTTCGGCTCATAAATGTTGCGCTAGGTTATTGGGCGCTGCAGACTCAGATACGAGCAGGGAAAATTGTTGGCGCTTCGATACTTACAAATCTTCTAGAGCTGTCAGGGGCAGCAGAGCATCACTATGAATGTAACTGATCTTGTTCTTCTCCAGAGCTCTGTGAAACAAATGACGGAGTCAAGGCCTCGAGCTGACAACGTATCACAGCGAGAATTATGGAACATTTCGTTGAATCGACCCAGATCAACTCACAATACTTGTAGTTTCCGGAGTCCGATGAAAGTATCCTTATTTATTTCGGCGACAAGATTGTTTCCAAGATTGAGATCCCGCAGACTCTCAAGCGAGGCGAACGCGTTCGAAGGGATGGAGCTGATTCTATTGTAAGTCAGGTCGCTGGAAACGAAACGATAAGCTACGTTAGATATTAATTCTGTAGGTCCATTCCGTACCGGGATTGTCGGCGGTGATCGGATTCCAGCAGCGCTCAGCTCGTATTATTGTGAAACGAACTTCACAACTGTCCCCGGAAGGCGCAGACTCAGCGGTCTTAAAACCAATAACGCGGTTTTTACATTATTCCAGTGTGACGGCTAACTCCTCAACCCCGGAAACAGCGAGAACGTGGCGGAGTGCGACTCAGTTGATCCCAGAATTCCGAATGTCTAGCTCCTCTGCGACTTCTCGGGCAGTGCGAAATGTTGATGCGTCAAAGCGTCCAGGGATCTGGACTAGCCTTACGGACTGTGGAAGTCTGAGCAGATTTGAGAGTCGTGGATGAAGTAATGCCCCATCTCATCAGGTAAGAGCATGGGGTACTCTCTTTTATTGACTTGAACGAGGACAAGCGTGCGACGCGAGGAACGCCCAAGATGTAGTTTGCTAGAGGCACCAATCCCGCTGACATTCAGAGAAGGCTCAGATTGCTATTCAAGATTTCAATCCTCTCCGCCTCCTCGGCTGAGCGTGGGAGGTTCATATTGTCTATTATGAGTGGGGACGTATATACTTCGCGGGATTCCTCTGCATGCATGTAAAAATTTCACGAGCGTCATATACGGCTGCGAAGAATCGGTGCTTCCAATGGTTCTGGAAACGGAAATATAATCATCCAACTCCTATGTCGAGAACTCACAGTATCAGCAGATCACGACAATTTTCCAAATTCGGTATGCTGCTCAGGTTGTTCGACATCAGGTAACTGAATGGAGCGAAAACGGAATTAGTGTCGGCCCACGTTCATTTCTCAAGAGCTTCTTCTGAGTATCTTGACGCCCTCTGACGTTTACTCACAGAATTTTGAGTTTAGGAAGGATTTCGCAGAGGTTTGGAGGCAGAGAGCTCAAACGTGCTCGACTCAGCCGGAGCTGTTCGAGTGAATCGGTTCCATTGAAATTCGGGAAGTACTCAAGGTTGGGAACTTGTTTCAGCATTCTGTGAAGGCGGATGCAAAATTCAGTGATGACCGCACGGCCATCTCATTGCCGAAAAATCATGAATCGTTGAACCGAACTATGATTCCGAGATTCGGTACTTACAGCCGCTTCAGCTTTGGGATACCGGCAAACGCGTTGCGATGAAAGGAATCCAAAGGATTGTTTGCGAGCTCGAGGACGACCAGATGAGCGAAAGTCGAGAAAACTCGCTCACCGATGTAAGTAATTTGATTATCAGTGAGTATCCTGCAAAATAGATTTTCGTGGATGAAATCTTGCGAGAGACATCGAAGCTCCATGAACTTCACAGTGGCAAATCACGAGTTTCAGTTGATAGGGCGTACAGTTCACGAAGTTGTTTGAGCGGCTTCAAACACTCAGGTATGGAGATCAGCTTGTTGTTACTTAGGTCCCTGGAAGTACCAGAAAGTAAGTGCCATTCTTGCTAAGCTGGTGATAATTTCGCAGGATCGACACGTTGTTGGAGAGGTACATGGTGAACTCACAGGACTTTCAATGATGCCAACGATTCGAATGCCCGAGGATGAATGTTTCCTATCCGATTCTTACTCAGAATCAGTTTCTCTAGTTTGTAGTGACCGTCGAAAGCCAATTCTGGAATTTGATCCAAGTTGTTCCCGGCGAGAGAACTGAAGAGGAAGGGGAGAAAGACGTTGTTAGATATCTGGCACTAGGATTGAACGGAGCGAACATTCCCACTTGAATCATTCAGGAAGCGTCGTCTAGTTCACAGGAGCGAGTTTCTACTGTGCCCCTAACTACGCCGGCCCACATGGGCACCTGCTGGACAGTCCTTGCAGCGAACCAAGCAACGTGGTTCTCATAAATATGTTTAGGTTTTGCGCGCGGCAACACACCCACCCATGATGGTATGGCGGGTCTCCCTCCTTCCCAGAAAAACTCAAATATTCTCGAATTTAGGAGAAGCTATTCGATCAATTGCATGCGTTCGAGAGCATGGGGCAGTTGATTAAAGCGTTTCTCCTTTCCGAAGAGAATATCAGAAACGAATCTCGCCCTGCGGTCAATTCATTCACCTCAGGAATCTCGGGAAAAAGAGACACATTCACCGGGGCATTGCTGTAGAGAACCGTCTCAATAATCGGGCGTGAAATTCGACTAGCTCTAATTTGTTAAGTCAGCAGCATGCTTCGAGGCTCGGCTATAAGCAAGCATCCCTTCGCTTACACAATAACAAGAGACGATGCGCTGTCACCCATGGAA
Source organism: Neoseiulus californicus (assembly GCA_028455905.1). Lineage (NCBI taxonomy): Eukaryota > Metazoa > Arthropoda > Arachnida > Mesostigmata > Phytoseiidae > Neoseiulus > Neoseiulus californicus. The sequence goes on from JAMQGS010000001.1 coordinate 41,054,251, forward strand.
AGTGCTGAGGGCACTTCGTCCAGCGAGCAACGATACGCAAACCTGCGATGAATGTTGGAACGGAATACAAAAAATTCGGATTCGGCTCGAAATCGTTATGATTCATAAGTCTGCATCTTCTGAAATCCCGCGTCGCCTCTAATAATTATATAGACGTCTCGAAGACCGGTGTGATGATCATTGTTTATGAATGCGGTACAATGCAAGGGCACGATGCGGACGTCACCCTTCCATTGTTGGATGCTTGTTGCGGTACTCACAGTTCGATCAGGTTGTTGAGGCCACGAATATCGGGGATTCGGGTCCAGCTCAGGTTGGCGAAAACCCTGTCAAATTCAAATTCAGATCCGTTGGAACATGACAGGTCCGAGGTAAGTGCATGCGAAGGCAATTAGGAGGGTTTCATACTTACAAGACATTGACTTTGGGCAGAATCTTGGCGAGATGCAAGTCCTGAGGTAATATCGACACAGAAGAAATGACTCTGAAATGGGGAACAATTTTTTCTCGGTGAAATCGAGGTTTGAGTTGCCTCCTCCTGTCAACTTGCGCTTTCAGCACCGTGAACAATCTCATGAGCGATCGGAGTAATAGGTTGGATATGACAAAAAAGGGTGATCTCCGATTAAAACTCACGAAACTCACGCCTCGGATCAAATCCCTGTGCAAGGAGCAAGAGTTTCAATCTTCCCAATGCTTGCACACAAGGGGAACCGCCTGTTGTTGAATTCTCGTTGATTGTCATGAGTGAAAAACCAAGATTGAGCAGTCCTCAAAGGTTTCTGTGCCCCTAGTCTGGAGGCATGTTCATACGTATGTACATGAACGGTCCGAATGCGAGAAAATCCATACCATGGTAGTTGTGTGTTCCATATCAGTTTATATCTATGAGCTCTGCATTTCGGCATCGAATTGACGAAATTTTGGGTGCGGGGGGGGCCCGAGGATTTTGGGGTCGAGAAAGTGGGGCACGGCGTGATTTTGCTTGAGAAACACTGCCCTAGAGATCCCTTTGGAGCGGCCGTTCGCGGGCATCAGGCCGACACACTAATAGAAGTTTCTGTGGTGGAATCGCAAAGTGATATCCAGGGTTATACGGGCAACCGACAGCTCCAGGTGGCGTCGAATATTATCTCCGAATTTTCGATCCTTCAAGCGCGCGGCGCGTAAAAATTCATCCAGCAGCCCATGTGCAACTTCCAGAGACGCTTCGCTAGGGGATCCTTTTGCTCCAGACCAGACTGAGGTCCCGAACAATCATTGGAACAAGGATAGCGAGACGAGCGCGCTATCCGGGATGGCAGCGCAGAGCGGGTTCCCATTTCAACCGGAATACCCAGAGTCAGAGAGCGTCAATCTCCAAGGAGGCGGTCTCGCGCTGTGCCTGTTCGGAGCCGAGATAGACAAGGGAATCGGATGGTTGATCTGACCTCGTAGACATCCCGGCAACTTCGGGGAAGTTCTCAGAATTCTCAATCAAGGGGCGACACTGCATTCCAAGCCAAGCATAAATGTTCCAACGTTCGCCATTGCGAGTTCGCTCGCTCCGTGACTGAACGGGGACGAAGGGTCATCACCAATCCTCGGTCTGCCGATGAACAGGCAGAAATCAGCCCCCCCCCCCTCTCTGAAATCTCTCTGAACCAATGACCATGGGTTCCACGTAGCGGAACGCGATTTTTGGAGAAACGATGAGCGCACGAACGATGAGATCGGGGCGCACCATCTACATTAACTCCCACGACGCCAACTACGAGACATCGTGAAAACCGGGTCGGAGCCATTATGCCTTCTAGAGCTTCAAGACAGGCACTCTGGTCATATTTTGGGAAGCATGTAACGATTGCCGGGGTTCCTCCCTCATTAGGAGGAATGAGTTCCGAAGAATTTTCTGATGTTCCGATAGGAAGTTCCTGCCCAGTGCTATCGAGGGCTCAACGTCTGAAACTCTAGGCTCGGGTTTTCCGGGTAGGTCCGTATGGGGCATGAGACCTCATAGGGAAGGGTCTAGCAACCACCAGCTCTCGAGACCCGAACCATTGGCGACCCGCCACTCACTCGCCTATACTATTCCGTCCTCTTCATGTACACATTCAAGCAGACATGCCAGGATTGGTTCAGCAGACTCAACCATCCAAGAGTACAGGTGATCAAAATCGGATACCGACAATATTCTCTGAATTGAGCAATGAGGGATGAGCATGTCATCCCTGATACACGGCGATCCCTCACTCCAAAACGGCAGAATCCTCAGGGTTAGATCATCACTTTAGCGCTGCGAGTCGGGGAGTTTCTATGCTGCGTCTGATTTGACGACGATATCTTCGTGGTCGCATCCCCGAGCACGTTTACTGAAAACTGCTCCGAGCCATATGTGCGCTGTTTTCCCGCGAGGAAGGTCAATCCTCGATCCACCTGGCAGGTGATTGATCGACCTTTGGCCACGCTTCGCAAACGGAAACAATCGCTTCGGGGAGCTTATCGTGCACAGTTTGATTACGGACAGTGCAACATAGATATAATCGGGTATGGAGTGTAGGAGTATTATTGTGAAGAAGAACCAGGGTCTCTCTGACCAGAACCAGTCTTTTCCACGAAGCAGACAAAAGGAAGCCGTCTTTTTTCAGCAATTCTCCGGATCCGACACGCATTGTTCGGAGCATCGAAGTCGTGATTTCATGGAATGGAAGTTCTGGGGAGGCCATCGTCATACCTGACCTTCTTTCGATTTCGCCGTACCTGAACATACAAGCCTTAGCCAAGACGTTGCCGGAGTCCCGGTCCTCTGATCGTGCACCGGTCCTCATAATTCTCCTAACTCGGAATCATAACAACCTTCTCGCTTCTTTTTATGATGCGAAGGCATCAGTTTGAAATACATTGCATTCAACGCGCAATGAACGCTCATGGATGCTGACTTTTCCATATGATCCGCTGTATATAATCCCGAATATGTCATGATGCCGAACTCGTTCAAAGGGATGCGGGAAACTCCCCATCAAGCTCTTGTAATGCTACGAGTGGGAGTATACCACGAGCGAGTATCTCAGTGATCGAGTAGGTGAATGCGAATAGCTTTTGTCTTGTTCAGAGACGTGATTGCTCCCAGATCTCAATCGTCTCGAACAACCCGTCCGACCGGCTCTACCATCGACTTGCCAGCGAAGATGCTCGGAAACACCGGAACTCTAATCCCAGAATGCGTGTACCACATGTCCAAGAACACTTTGGTCGAGGGAGTGTTGATTTTCACTGGTCCGTGATTTTTGCCGGCTGTGAGTATGGTAGTCTTCCGCCCATACACCAACAGAAAGCATCAGAACTCATACTTCCCGGTCGAGTTCCGAACCATCTTGAGGTCCGGGGGAGGGTTCCTTGTACGCGGTATTCTAGGGTATTCCCACCAGTGGCGTAACTAGGGGGGGGGGGGGGGGGGCGGTCCGCCCCGGGCGGCACTCTCGAGGGGGCGGCATTTTGCTGATTCATGCCCTATAGCAGGTCGTTTTTTTGGTTGTCGCTCCGCGTCGGAGGGGCTTCCAGGGGGCGGCATTTTCCGGATTCGCCGAATTTTCCGAGGTCCGCCCCGGGCGGCACTCGGGCACGATACGCCGCTGATTCCCACATATCTCGATTTACGCGAACTTTCTACATTCTCTGCTTGAGAGTTTCTTGGCGAACGCGGCTTCGCAAGGGGGGTGACGTTCACGGGGGCGCAAATTTCAGAGGGCGCAATGCGTTAGTTGAAGCCTATATCCGCTGCGAATGGAATTCAATTTGTCTCGAAAAACAAAATCGTGTCTCGGAGAGGTCAGGGGCGCCAAAGCAGGGGAGACGGGGAGCCGCGACGGAAGTTCTGTTCATGTTCGTGATTGCAGTAGGAATTCAGATCGCGTCGGATTCTTGAATCGCGACGAGAGTCCGATAAGGCTCTTTCCAGTCGTTACCCAAAATATGGTGTTTTGCGATATGATCCAGTCCTGCGATTGAACTGAATCGAAGTGTTTCTCGAGCAACCATTCCCTCCCAACGGTAGAATGAAACGAGGTATGTAGGCTTCTCGGAGCTCCAGTGCGATGAGGGGAGCGCGTTCCCGAACTTTCAAACTGCGCTGCAGACTCTGCTTTCAATCGCTATCTCCAAAGCCAATTGTGAGGGATGGTTCAGCAAGTTGAATCTCAAGGGCTTCAACGTGTCCGGAGAGCCTGAGTTACCAGCGATCCCGAGCATTTCGAGGGGGGAGACCGAGGATGAGGACTTCAAAGTTGTTTTAGAAAATTTCGCGGCATCAACAGCCCGCAGAAAGCAATTCCCATAACCTTGCCCTAAAGGGGGCGGGGACTGGACTGAGTGGGGCGCGTTTGGGCCGGCTTGCCTCGGGCGCGCTTCGGGCTAGAAACGCCACCGTATATACCTGAGCATGCATCTAGACCAGGAAATCCACGTTCGGACTCCATCTCGCTGCATTGGAGCGAACATAAGGGCTAAACGAAGTGTCAATGAGGCGAACATTATGGCGTCCTTCCTATATCCCGGGTTTTTTCTCCCAGAACCCAGATTCGTTGTTCTCGTTCATGACCCTTTCCCTCAACGTCCTGTGACTTCTCCTAGGGCATTGACCTCTGAGAGAGAGCTCGGAGGCTGTTACCCCCAGCGGCTCTGCGCGCTACCCCCGTAAGCGATGCTCAACTCAGCTTTCCGATCTTTTATTATATAAATATAGAGAATTAAGTACTGATGATTTTCCCCAGGCTATCACTTGTGCTCTCAAGTCGAGATATGGAGCTTTCCGGGATCAGAGTTTTCGGATATATCTTTATAAGACCATTAACTATCCTGGAGATCACATCACGCTCAGAAAGAGTTCGCGTCGGTCGGTTCGAGGAACGTTATCCGTCTCGGAAAACCTATCGGCAAGCAATGACATTCTTTGTACGTGAAGACTCGAACTGGCAGCGAAGTTCTCTATTTGAACAGAAAACACAGAATAGGGAGTCCGCGACGCATCTATGAAGACGAGGTCAATGAAGGAGACCTCCAAGATTCGCGTTCTTCCCCGCCGTTACGTAGAGTCGATACTCAGCATGCCAGGCATCAGCGCCAATCTGTGAATCTTCTATTCATTCGTTGTGATGATGTTCGAGATGACGTATGGCCTATTTGCAGGTGCTCTCCGGAACTTGGACTTGAGTTTCTCATGAAACACTTCGACAGCCATTCCGCTGAACGAATGAAATGAAGGAGGGAGATACTCACAATGATGAGATGTCGCTCTTTTCGGCTCGTTTCATTGCCTCGATGAGTGATTCGGGATTGTCTGATTGAAAGCTACACTCCATGGTAACTCCTCTCGTGGTGTTCCAACAGGAGCAGGGTGCACAACTTCCGCTCACCGCAATTGTTGTGATCGCCGCAGGTGCCGTCGAAACGGACGACAATGCCTTAGCCGTTGACAAGAAGGTGGATGGTGACGATTGCGTGAAAGAGTCGGATTCACTGCCACTGACATTGCGAACAGCTCCGCCGGCGGCCGCACACATTACATTTGAGACCATACACGTAGTGTAGATGATGGCAGCTGATGACAGCCGAACACCACGGTAAGTCATGTTGTTGCCGATTGAAATCGGGGCAGACGAACAGATCAACAGCACTACATGACTTCGTTGATTCTGTTCACAACTGTGCGAGCTGATCCCGCCGATCCGTCAGTTGGTCCCTCCGTCTGTCCGTCCGTCGATCGGTCGGATTTCACTTCGACGCACCGCACGTTTCGCTCATGGGTTTCCCACTCCAGGATTAGTATACACCTAACTGGGCCGGCCGGCTGTCTGTCGGTTGGTTAGTCGAAAGTCATTCAGGCCGGCGGGGAGTAGTCAGGCAAAGCTCGGCACAGTGACGACAACAACGAGCCAGGACCCGAGGCAATGACCCGATGATGCCGGCCGGCCGACCGACCGACAGTACAAGCATCCAGCCAGGCAGCTAGCCAACCAAGCAAGCAGTCGAGCGTTCGGGCGTTCGGGCGAGCAACCGCGCGCTGAGGAAGGGAATATCTGATCTGGAAGGGAGGGGATTACGAGGGAAAGAGACACCGACACCGGGAGGGAAAACAGCACTTTCACCACCACAGCCAACAGCACGAACGCCGCCATTTTCCTCCATTCATATCCGTGGGTGGGAATTCCACCGGCCTGCAACAGGGAGAGTTGAGCCTTGGGCAGAGGGGGGGGGGGGGGGGGGTTCCCCCGTGTTTGGAGGGCTGAATGCGATTCGATACCGGAAAAATAAACCAGACGACCTTCTGGCGATGACGTTACCCCTCACTATACGACCTAATTGGGCGACGGGTAGATTCTGTCAATCAGCAAGTATACTATCCGACGGAATACATATCTGAGAATCTTCAGTATTGTCGGACTACTGGTAACTTCCTGGTAAATGGTTCCCACTGGTGAATTGAAACTAACCTGAGAAAGTTACCTGACGAGCGTGGAGTCACATGAGGACGAGCGTGGAATCACATGAGAGGTTACGGACCCGGGTGCTTCAGTCCTCCCGGCGTATATATGTATTCCACTTCGGTCTGGCGAGTCCCCCTTGTAGGAGTGCCGACTTCAGAGATCCGAATGGAAGGTATGACTTATAGAGTAACCTTTCTCGTAATTTGCTGACTTCTGGCGTCGTTTCCGATATTTTGGACACCGATTGGAATGGACTTACGGGAAGTATTATGGGATCGAGAAATCGCAGCTGATGTACATCGAGCAAGTGTGTAACCATGTGGACATGGGACCAGTTTTGTGCGGGCGTGAGATTCTTTGAGAGTTATCAGAGACGGAATGAGATGCGATGAAATTTGGACTGGTTCGACACTCCTACGGCCCGCTGGTATGTTCTGCAGGGTGTGCATACGGTTGCCCGGCAGAATTCCAACTTACAAACGCAGCGTTGGTTGGAGTCGCGGCAACCCATATGACCAGAAAAATTCAACCTCAACCTCGTCACAAAAATATTTGTTGAAACCGGCAGCTATCCTGAGTCGCGGTACGTTTTTTCGAAGGAGTTTCAGTCTGAAGTTTCGCCCGGCCGTTTCCATCTACCCTAAACTCGCGCGTATGACGAACCCCTTTTCTGACCATGAAAGTGTTCAGAACTCTGCCCGACTGATGAAGAATTTTTGTTCTAGGGCTTTGTCATAGTAGATGTCTTGCAGATACACTATGTAAGGTTTCCAGACCTTCCAGACGTATTCCATCTGTCAGCTCCTGAGTAATTTGGCGAATAGCGAATTATGGGGAAATCGTTCGTTTTGAGGATAGTCATCGGAGAAGGTCGCATGATGCTAATATCTAGAAAATGAATGAGAAAAGGCTTTTCAGCCGCCCTCGTGCAACTTCATTCAAGGTGCTCCATCACTGCAGTTTACGGGGTATCCACAAGATCTTTTCACGAGTTCCTAATTGCAGGAAGGAATCGCCGAGCTCAACACACTACCGTGAGACACGAACAAATGGGTCCAAGTTGCGGGTACGTTGGTCTTCAAGAGTTCTGATTGCTCCATTCCTATAACGAGTCGGGCATTCGACATCCTTCAAAGTACCAAAGCTCTCCTTGTCCTCCCAAAGTTTGGTTGATGCGATGAGAAGAAATTCATCTGCTATCAAATAATACTCCAGAGAGACTGAAGGAGGCAATATCCCGCCGCTGACCACTGCCGAGACCGGAGCACTCGTTTCGATTCCTTCATCCGCTACTTGATCGGAAAGGAGTTCCGGAAAGGCTTTGCCGAAACATCGTTTGATAGTTTTCGGACTCAACTGATCCCACGCGTTCTTGAGAAATCGTGTCTCTCACAAGAGATTGATCGGTTTGAGTCTCCTCGTGCGAGTGCTCACTTCATCATAACCTGAATCGCGGCTGCGTTGGACCCAATAATGATCCAGCAAGTCTGTTTGTGGAGCGCCTTGACGTTCGAAATGTTTCCAAGGTCCAAGGGTTGACAGATGCTTGTCGTGGTTGACGGCAAGAGCAAAACCTCTATAATCGGAAGATCTAGATCAGTGATGCTGTGACCGCTGAAGTTGTCGAGTAGAAGGAGGACCTTCCGATTCCCGAGTACAAATTTCAGCTGAAGGTTTGAGATTTATCCTGTGAAAATTGCTGTATCAGTCCATGAATTTCTCTGGCTCCCGTACTCGCAGCTGATTCGCTCGATGTCGTAGGTGCTCCGTCCGTTCCGTAACTCCGGGAAACATCGAGGCCTTGTAACCCCCCCCCCCCCCCTATGACGAGGGCACATTACTTGTGGCTTCCTGTCATAATCGAGCAAAGGAGCACGGCTTTACGCTCTCCACTCTGCGTACCACCGTGGCACTTCGTACCTTTTAACGCATAGCGTTGGACTCGGCAACAGACGGTAGAAGAGACCAGTTCCGTCGCCGTTGAAAACATCGTCTTGGTGATCCGCTTTTATCTTCTCTCGGTTTTTTGCGAGCCAACAAGCAACCTGACTGGGATCAGCGCTTGCCGAAGTTCCAGAGGCTTGTGACATCACTAGATCATGCCGTTTTTTGAGGTTACTCATCCATTCGTTTGAGGCTTTGAAGTTTGTGATTTTCATTTTTCTCGCAATGACTGTACAACAGACCAATCTTCGAACGATTCAGCCTGCGGCTTCTCATGAGTTGCTTCTCTTCTTCAATCTCCAGAGTCCCTGACATTTCGCGCTGTCTTGACGAACTCCCTTCCGAAAGCGATTTTGCGCGAAATACTTCGGAACTCCTCGCGCGAATAGCGAATTATCGCGGATTTCGCGAATAATCGGATCGTTTGACATGGGGTCAATTAGCGAATTAACGGAAATCGTGGAAAATTTTAGCGAATAGCGAATTAACGGGTGAGAGCGATAAATCGGGACTCCGCCGTATCATGTTCTACCTTGACAAATTCATTGAAAACTTCATTTGATATGCCGCCCTGTGCGACCACACAGCTCGCAAATCCCCTGAGCCGGTACTGGGTGGCCCTCTCCGCGGAACAGGAGAATGATATGGCAATGTGAGTGTTGGCGCTCTCTTCCTAAAATATGACATCCAATAAGAGAACTAATGCGGCCACCACGCGTCTCTGTGAGAGGCGACACGCTCGGCTGCAATTCTCATGGCTAGCTCGATACACGTCGTGGAAACCCGAGCCGGAGAATATGATCTCAAATATCCCCAATACGGGTAACCTAGTATCGTTCACGTGGTGAGAATTCATCCGAATAACTTAGCAATGGCCTGCCTAGTTACACCTGAGATTGAGCTTCCAGGAGCTTGAAAGAAGCGAGGATTCCTGTGAACCTCTGAGGAATCATGATCAGCGAGACATTGCCAGCACCCGCGACCTTCCTTCATGGACGATGAAGGGAAATTGCCTGGCTCTGGAATGAGCTTGAAAAAAAAATAATGTCCTCCGCAGGGATCACCGTGAAATAATCGAGTTCGCACAGGTTGAAGGTCTTCCACAGAAATCTGCCAGAATCTTCGGATGAGACCTCGGGATTCCCCTGCAGATAGAATCAGGGCGTTCTCTGCTATCCCCCCGCAAACTCGGCTCGCCGGGCGACCCGGAACGCTCCGTCTTGCTCTCGGAGGCTGTCGGAGGTGTCAGTGTTCCTCGCTCCGCGCTTCTGTCGTGAATCGCATGTGAGAGCAAGAGCGGCACGGGTATGGCAACAATACCCCACGATTTTCAGAATCTTCTTTTCGATTATCATAAGCGATCCAGGAGCATAGAACTCACGCTGAGGCGATGAGTTCGGTGCAGGGGTGTAAATTGTTCAGAGGAGACGGTGCGCTCTGCACAAATGTCCTGTTTGTACAACATTCGAGAGAGTATCGCCCCAGAAGCCTTTGTTTGCCTCTCCGCGCCGGAGAGAATCTACGACTTGGCGATACGTCGTCTCGAACTTCCCTCGTGAAAATAGAGATATTCAAGCCCTAGTCCTCCCGGGATTCATTCGTTGCTTTTCTCTGGCGCCAGATCTTGACCACGAGCCGAACATGATGTGAAGTTTTACATGGTAGCCTTTCTTAGGATACCTCAGTATGGTGGGTGCCGTTGGAAAGTCTCAAACTCGATATCCGTCAGCGATTGCGACCTGTCGATGAAGCCTCACAGACTCCACATTTCCGCCATCAAGAGAGCTCCGAAACAGCTCACGGGGACCCGATGCAAGCCGACAGATTGTCCTCGGGAAGACCTCGGGAAGTCGCTGGGTGCCGCGACGTCGGCGATCTCAGATACTCTAAGGTCAAAGTGAGCGAGCGCCGTAAATTATTCAGGGAACCAGTGATTCTAGTCCATATTGGACCGTTCCATAATTTTCGCTCTGCGAACTTACCTAATCACTATAGCCGCTGGTGGCTATGGGTCGTCGCGGACCGATTCAATTGCCTATGGTACTGCGGTTACGTCAAAAGGCTCATCCGCTATGACGTTATTCTTAGCTTCCTTGCGGATCCTGAAGAAGTTCCGTCGTGGATTTGAAATCGCTGTGTCCCAAGAGTTCGACGCTCACCAGGCGTGGAGTCATCCAAAATGAGAAATAATGGCGCTCGACAATTTAGTGGAGCAGTCGCTTCACTGATGGTGATTTCTCGACACAATTGATCAAGCACGCAAATCCTCAATGATTGATCCTGCGCGCAAGTACCATAGCCTGACCAATTCGACTGTTTTGTTGAGGTACCGCGCCCACGAGAAGAAACTGTTTTTTCAGAACGATCCTTGCGATAAAGCAAGGTGATGGCAACACCACTGACGACCGTTTTGATATTGACATCAGATGTTGAATAGGATATCCTTGTCTGCGGAGACAACTGTGGTTCCGAGATCTCAGATGAACTTCACGTTAGTGCGATGGTCATCGCCCGACCTATTCTGTTTGGAGGGCTCAGGGGACATGACGGAAACTGCGAAGTGACGAAGCAAAATCCTGAAATTGGTCCTGAAATATTTGAATTTCCATCGCGGATCTGCGGCTTTCGCTCAACGCCGCAATGAAAGTGATTAGGGTGCGTGAATCCTAGAGGCGTTAGACTGGATGATTCGATAGCAACGGATTATCCTATCGTCGGGCCACCGACGCAGTCAAAGCTCGGTATTTGTGATTCCCCTCACCTCTCTGTCAGAATGCTTAAACAACAGGAAAGTAAAACGCCTCTCATTGCTGTTCGAGCGTCTGATTCATCTCACAATCATAGAATCGGCGACTGCGAACACCATGACTCCGAGAGCTGGATCGCTCTTGTTCGCTGTTGCGCTCGTGGCCTCGCTAGGATGTGTGACTCGGTCAGCGACATCAGAACAGTTTGCCGGTGGAACCAGATGCACCAGCGGGGCTTACCCTCCACCACCTAATGCAAGCGTCCCCATCGTGATCGTGGATCTGGATCTACCACCAGAACAGAGATGGAAAGCTCTCATCGATGTCAAGAAAAACGAAATCTTGGAGTTGCGACAAGCGCTGGTGGACCTTGTTGGTTCTGTCCTCGATGGCGCCATACTCAAGCTTGTCGACAAATTCGGGCCCTCACTACACGCGTCTCTGCCGTCACCGTATCGAGAAGAGTTACAGAGTCTAGCGGACGTCACTGGGATGAACCTGGGCGAAGTTGTGCTGTACAACGTTTTCTACGAATTCTTCACGGTGTGCACCTCAATCGTCGCTCAAAATGAACAAGGCGAGATCCTTCACGCACGAAACCTCGATTTCGGTCTCTTCCTGGGTTGGAACACCACGAGCCATTCATGGTCAATGACAGAAGTCTTGCGCAAGAACGTCGTCCAACTCGAATGGCAAAAAGGAGGAAAGACTATATTTAGGTCCGTCAGTTTCGCCGGCTACGTGGGATTACTCACCGCCGTCAAACCGAACACTTTGTCTTTAACCATCAACGAGCGTTTCAACGTGAACGGCGGTTTCCTAGGACTATTCCAGTGGATTGTGATGGGTGAACACGACCTCAAGTGGGTCGGTTTCCTCGCGAGAGACATCCTTGAATCAGACATGGACTTCGCTCAAGCTAAGCAAGCACTGAAAGAAGCAAAACTGATCGCTCCCGTGTACTTTATTCTTGGCGGCTCAAAGGCGGGCGAGGGCACCATTCTCACGAAGGATCGCGATCATGCTGATGCTGACGATTACACAATGGAAGCGAACGGCGCCAAATACGAGAGCTGGTACGTTCTCGAGACGAACTACGACCATTGGGAAGAGCCACCGTTCTACGACGATCGACGAACAACCGGCAACTTGTGCATGCGACAAATGGGAGCGAAAAATGTCACATTTGCCAATCTCTTCGATGTCCTCTCAACTCAACCGAATTTGAACAAGCTGACTGCATACACTGCACTTATGAATGTAAACACAGGGAAAATCGAGACTTACCTACAGAAATGCGAGGGTGACTGCACTCCTTGGTGATCTCAGCGTGTTGGGCTCCAGTGAAGGACAACCGAGAGAAGTGGAGTAATTCGGGAAAATGGATGAAAAAAAGTTAAAAGTCGTGGAATATAATGCGCCAGATTCATATTCGACACTGAGTCGCAAAGCCCGTGGTCGCGGCAGCGAGCATGTTGGTGACGCAATGGTCATTCCCCCAAGTTACGGTGACGGACAGGTCACAGTAGCATCCCTGTCTATATTATCCACGGTATGGAACACTACATGAATATCGGCAATTATCAAGAATCTCCATGACCTCAAGCTGGATATCTCTGATCAAACTTTGAAAGAACTATGAGCCCGATGAACCAGTGGGAAATGGTCACCAGTCCCCGTGTTCTCTTTATCGCTGCGGCGATGTGCGTCGCGTTTCTCGAAAATAGCGTATCTGAGATTGGCAGCTCTTGTCCATCAGATGATACTCATGGGACTCTTCTCTCGTCCTTGCGCTAAGTTGAGACAACATACTCCACTTTATGGACGACACTGTCGTTTCGCCACAACCACCTCAAAATCGTTATAACTCAAAAGCATCGACTTCCCCATGTCCTATCCCCCAGGTTTCTCTCGGAAACTGCCTGACCAAGTCCAGTTTATTGGAATTTGACAAAATGTAGACAGAACATCCGTCTGGCGATGAGTTAGCCACTTTCACATCATCGTCGTTACTTGTCCAGAATATAAAGAAACTTTCATGAATTAAGTGCTTGTTCTGCGTAACATCAAAGGCGTGATCATCAGCTAAATCAGACTTTAGACTAGCCACTATTGTCGTACGTATCCCGGAACATTAATAATCTGTACTATAATTCTCTCCGTTGCTGATTCCACCTGGAGGCTAGGATATGCATGAATGAGATTCGAGAACTCAGCAATATCCTCGTGATGGCGTTGATGACAGGCAGAATGAGCCGGCTTGAGTAGGGATTGAAAACCGTTGTAGATAGTCGGAGTGGGTGTCCTCTCCCTTCCTGAAGCCGATGGAAGCCCTGATACGCCGATCGTCGAACATCCCATCCTAATCTGAACCTCCATCAACGTCGACCGGCTTCCCTCAACGCCACGGAGATCCTTTCGAAACCACATGCCCGTATTTTTGGTAGATGGAGATCTCACGAAACTTCTGCGAGGCGATCGCCGCAACACTCAGCGTTTCAAAAACAGTCACGACTTTCTCATCCCCTTTGATTTCCACGGACCCATCGATCACCTCGGGCCCTCTCAAATCTCGCTCCTCTGGTCTACCAAAGTCGAGTGCCCCTTTGATCTCTAGAAGATCCCGTGTTCCCTTTCCTTATTCTCTCGAGTTCCTTACCATGCTCACTCCCTTGACTCAACCCTCGATCCGGAACTTAGCCGCTCCACGAAAGTGATTCCAAATCGAGTGAACCTGAAACTCGCCATTAATTCCGAAATCGATCCAGCCATTCATAACTACATCACCCAGAGGAATCCCGTGATGGAACTCCGTTGGATCGGATGATTGTCAGCCATATTTTCGAATCAGATATGTAATCTATACCGAAATATCGTTGAACGATTTGCTGTTCAGATGCTCCTTGCATGAGCTCGTCGCTCTTTATTTACATTGAAGACTGGGATTGACGACACTGATTCCGGAACTGTTACGACTAACCGTGGGGAACATTGCCAGATACAGACTTCGTTATCCCGAACTTATGCGAACGGGCTAAACGTCCACTCATTCTCTCCAATAATGCGGCTGAATATTGAATTGTTTGTTCGACATTTCAACTTGCAAACATTCATCTAATTCTGCAATTATAAATTAAATTCCTCCAGCTGATTTGTATATTCTACCCGTGATTCCAGATTCGAGGAGGGGGGGGGGTGCGATCGCACACTCGCCCCCCCCCCTTCCCCGGATCCGCCACTAGTACGCTGGAAGAACGATGCGACAGTCCACTGATGGAATCCCCTGAACGCGGAATAGCTGGAGCGGTTATCGTAGCACGAGAGGATGATCAGCCTGCCGGTTTCCACAGACCGTCTCCCCCCTCGAGAACAGCCCGAATACTCCTCTCAAAAAACGTCCAGACTTCCAATCAGCCTCCTCGCTTCGGCCGTTTCGAAAATGACCGAGTCAACCAGGTTGTGAGTTGTGACCGTGGGGGGGTAGTACTCGTAATCAAGATGCGAAATGCTCTTCCCTCGACCCCCTGTACGAGTCAGATACTTGTCGAATCGGTTTCAAATACCATTGCGGAAGCATCACGCTCGTCGACAATGGCTCGCTCAGCTTGACTCCGATCAAATATGGGCTCTTCCGATCTAGACCAGTGGTTTTCAAACTGCTAACGAGCTGCTAGGCTTCCCATAGAGATAAAATGGCGGAACCCCTCCAGGGGGAAAAAAGTTTGGGAACCACTGATCTAGACTGACTTTTCGTCATCACCAAAACTGAGAATATTGAATCAACCGCCCGATGGACCAGCTACGGACGACATTTCTTGGAAACTCGTGATCCACGTAAAGTTTATCACTAACAACAATTTTCACTCCGTCAATTGGAAGCCACCCAATTCGGAATCAAGGAACAAACGTTTTTCGACGAGAGAAATCCTTCCTCTACCCCGATTGAGAATACTGGAACGGATCCCATGATTTCAGTGCGACTATTATGGGATTCGTGTCCTGATTAGCAACCCAGATCCGGCCCGCCTGGGACGTCGCCCCCCCCCCCCCCGTTACGCCAATGGTTGACCGCAGACTCAAGTGCCTCTTGGCGAGGGGGTTTCCCGTGACGAACCCGCGGCACAAATCGCTGATCGTTCCCCTACCTGTTGCTTGCCACAGGCTCGTCAGCGAGAGCCCGCTCTTTGCATCCTCCCATCCGATACTCTCGCCTTCGAAACTCTCCACGGACGGATTCGTTGATCCGAGGTGAGTCTCCAAAGAGTAGCGAATGCGAAGACCCAAGTACTTGGAGGTTTTCATAGCCAACCGGTGACCGTCGAGAGTCATTCGATCGTTCCGGTTCAGTCTTCCATAATGACAGAACTTCATTATTTTCGTTTTCTGCTTGTAATTCTAAAGGCCTTCGTCCTTTAGAAGAGCCAGAGGGAGGCTCTTGGAAGCATACTTCCCAAGCCATTCAGTTCGTGAAGGCCCAGGACTATAAATTCGTCATGAAGAGCGATGAAGCATCTGGACTCACGTCGCACGAGGTCCACAAGCTCGCGGATAGACACTAAGGATGCCAGACAGCTGTAAGGGATTCCCTGAGGTGTACCGTTCTTCTAGTTCACCCGTACAAGCCCGTTCCGCGGCTGAATAATCAGTTCATTATCCTTGAAAAGGCTTCCGAGCACGAGATGCAGTTGGCCGACAATGCCAGCCTCTGAGAAAACAGGCAACATCGCCTGCGGCGGAGCGCGATAGAAGGGTTCAACGCAGTCAATGAAGACAGTGTAGCCCCCGCCGTGGGCTCCACTACGGTGCGCTCGATCGCCGACAGGAAGAAGTTGAAGGCGTCTGGAACTGCGACTCCGCTGGGGAAACCGAATTGTCATCACATCATGAAGGGAATCGCCTGGAACGCCGTTCAAGAGCCGCGATGAGCCGCATATCGACTGTGCGAGCTTGAATGAGTGTGAAGGTACATATGATTGGATAGACGGCGAGTTTACGAGGACCGTGGGATCGTTTCGAGACCAGCGCGAACCGAGCGAACGAACGCAATCCGAGGGGCATGTCGTGCTTAGCTACATGGGTGGCGAAGAATTCAACTTGATCTAGAACCACGCATGATCTCACGCAATCAAAGCAACCATGAGCTGGCAGCGCTCCATTTATATCTCGATTGAGCATGGAGCTGCTGTCATTTTATCCGGAACGAGGAGCCCAACGGGTGACGATGAAAAATCGAGACCCTCGAATTGTCAGAAATCTCGTTGGTCTCCAGACTCATAGCAATAGATGTTCCCGAGCATCTCCAGTTGCTGTCCTGTCAATTAGCAGCCGCCCTCCGACTAAAGCTGCACAAGGCGCCAAGACACCGTGACGGCGGCGGCGAGAGACTGCCGCTGGAATTCTACTCCCGCCGTGGGCGAAGAAGTTCCACGCAGAGCGACGTTATTCGACTTTTCGACTTGACCGGTCAGACCTTGATCGCGCGAGTCAGATCGAAAAACGGAGCGTTCCCACCATTGTCTTCTTACATGCGGAGCCACCATTTGAGAAGCCCTATTTGCGCGATTCCGCCTCAAAACTGAGTCCGCTCCCGGTGCTGATCTACGGGGGCAATAGAGACACTTGTAGAGAATTATGGACAGCCGCTCGGCGGGAACGGATTACGATGATGACAGTGATCCATGCTGGCGACCATGCGAGCTCTGAGACGCATCCAGTTTGAGTCAGCTATGTGTGTGTTTGTTTTTTATGCATCCTCATCTCAAGATGACTCCTGATCAACGAGGAGGCTTAGCCCAGCAGATACCGTTCACAGTTTAGAAAAAGGACACCGTTGAACACAGCCGGCAGCAGGAATCGTACTTGCGACCTTCCGCTCGACGCAGCGTCTACATTTCAGCGTGCAACATTCTTGCGCTGTGCACGTTTCCACTCGACCACGCGGCGGTGATGTCTGAGCTCCTCAAACGTCCTTTATCGGGACGATTATTTCAGTGGGTATTGTGATCTGTTTGTGGTCAGGGCCCTGGGTATCCGGCAACTCGAAGATTCTCTACCATACCTTTCTCGCCGTTTTGAAATCAAGTGAAAAAAACTTTTCACAGTCGAATGTTGCGGGGAGAAAGAATTGCTCTGTTCTACAATTCGTCTCAAGCTCAACGTCACGCCTACCGTTCCTAACGATGGGAGCAACCCGCTACCGCAGTAAATTTTCCTCGACGTAGGGAACGGGAACTTCCCGGGAACTGATGTTCCTACCGTAAATGACACACGCTCACCAGCCTCGGAAGATCGCTATCGCACCGCAGGTTTCTTGGCTCGAATAACTCAAGCCTCCCATGGGTCCCTCCGTCCCCGAAAAGCGCTAAATCCCCTGTCAACACAAGGGAATCCGTCCGATGAGTGCCGTCGTCAGCAGCCCCTGGTGGTCGCTGATGATGATGATCACGATGATATTTAACAGCCGCTGCTGAGAGCTGTCCACAGAAATTCGCCGTTGTGGCCGCTGACTTTTTAACGGGGAAGAGTTACAAGAGCGGCGACTACCTCGTGTGACCGGCAACTCCCCTCACCGATGATTAGAACCTTTGCTCGATTCTCTCGAATCTCAGTCTGCAGAAACGAAGTAGCCAGCGCACGTCAAACCAAATTCTATTCTTGGATCGCATCCATGTCCGCCATCAAATACCCGGTGCCGCGGAGGGCGAACACCCAAGAAATTCTGCACGGTGTGGTCGTGAGTAGTTTAGAAGTTACTTCCCGATGATACTTTCATCAATCTGTACGCTGGGACCTCGCTGCATGCGAAGCAGCTGTTCTTCAGTCCGAGTCCTGTCTAGGCTGCCTGTGTCTTTTCAGACACTCATACGACTCATATCATGTTATAATTGGAACGAGATGCTGACCATGATTCCTTCTGAGCTTCCGTAGAGTTTATCTGTGCTGAGAATGACCGCTTCCGGGTCTCGTTCGCCTACTCAATATAAGTGGAGGCAATGTTCCCCGTGCAAGTGAAACGGCCGTTGTGCTTGCGCCTGGAATATTGAACATGGTGAATGAGTCGGGAGCAACTCTCTCTGCCCTCAGGCTGCGATGGAATCCGACGCCGGGTTTCAGATACCTAGGGAACCAACAAGAATCCCGTCTCTAACTGCTGGTCCGATTCCGCTCTAGGTGTACGATCCCTATAGATGGATGGAAGATCCGAACGCAGAGGAAACGAAAGCTTTCGTGGAAGCTCAGAACAGTATCACCAGACCGTACCTTGATAAGTGTCCTCACAAGAATGAACTGACGGAGAGTCTCACAAAGCTATGGAACTTCCCCAAATTCACAGTGCCGTCCAGGAAGGGAGACTATTATTACTTCCGGCACAACAGTGGTCTTCAGAACCAGTACGTTCTGTACCGCAAGAAAGAGCTGAAGGGAGAGCCTGAGGTCTTCCTCGACCCAAATGCACTATCCGAAGACGGAACGGTCTCTCTGACAACATCGGCTTTCTCTGAGAATGGAAATTTTTACTGCTACGGGCTAGCACAGTCCGGATCAGACTGGTCGACACTTCATGTGAAAGATTGCAAGGAAAACAAAGACCTGCCGGATACACTCGAGCGCTTCCGGTATTCATCTGTGTCCTGGACGAAAGACGAGAAAGGTTTCTTCTATGGTCAATACCCGGAGTGGACAGGTAAGCCTTCCGAGAATGCGAGGATGGAAAATATCACAAAACGATTACCCCGTTCCAACTTCCTTCCCGATTGCCCAATATAATCCGCTCGTACGCTTCCAGGAAAAACCACAGGCACCGAATCGAAGGCAGTTGAGAAGCAAAAGCTCTTTTACCACAGACTGTCGACTCCGCAGTCTGAAGATGTCATGTGCGTCGAGTTCCCCGAGAACCCGAAGTGGATGATTTCACCCGAAGTCTCCGAATGCGGTCGCTACGTCGTCGTCAGCGTCCATGAAGAATGTCAGGACAACATCGTATTCATCGCTGAAATATCCGGAAACATCACGGGCCCTCTTAATCTGAAAACAATCTACGGGAAATTCGATTGTCAGCTCGAGTACATCACCAATGATGAGAACGTGTTCTATTTCCGCACGAACAAGGATCGTCCCAACTACGGTGTTGTGAAAATCGACATCAACAAGCCCGACGAGTGGATCGATGTCGTCCCCGAGCACCCGAAGAACGTCCTGCAATGGGCTGCCTGCGTCAATGATGACAAACTAATCGTCGAGTACTCTGAAGACGTCGTGAGCAAGGTTCTCGTTTTTAAACTCAATGGTGACTTTCTACAAACTCTACCTCTGGATATCGGCGCAATAAGCGAGATGTCGGGTGACCGGAAACGTTCAGAGGTTTTCCTCAAATTCACATCCTTCCTGACGCCCGGTAAAATCTACCGTTGCGAAATCGACAAGGCACCTAACGCAACGCTCGAGCAGTGTGAAAGCATCGAGCTCACCGGTCTCTCCACGGACGACCTCCGAGTGGAACAAGTCTTCTACGCGAGTCAGGACGGGACCAAGGTTCCCATGTTCATCGTCCGCAACAAGGACCGCCCTCTTGACGGTTCCGCTCCTTGTCTCCTGTATGTCTACGGTGGTTTCAATATCGCGCTCCCGCCAGCCTTCAGTCTTTTCCGACTGATGCTAATCAAGCGACTTGGATTCACGGTTGCGGTCGCCAATGTCCGGGGTGGCGGAGAATACGGCGAGAAGTGGCACAACTCCGGTCGTCTGAAGAACAAACAAAACACCCTCGATGACGTGCACGCAGCTGCTGCTTTCCTGGCGGACTCCGGATACACAAATGCGTCGAAACTAGTTCTGATGGGAGGCTCTAATGGCGGCATGGTTACCACAGCGAGCATCAACCAGAGACCGGAACTTTTCGGCGCTGCTGTCGCTCAAGTGCCGGTCACAGACATGTATAGATTCCACATGTTCACAGTCGGCAGTGCCTGGTGCTCAGATTATGGAAATCCCGACAAATCTGAAGACTTCAAAGTGCAGAGGAAGTACTCGCCTCTGCACAATATCCCACAGGATATCGACAATTACCCAAGCGTTTTGGTCACCACCGCGGATCACGACGATCGTGTTGTGCCCTCGCATTCGCTGAAATTCATTGCTGAACTCCAGTATCAGCTTGGCGAGAAGAATAAGAATCCCTTACTCACACTTATCGATACGAAGGCAGGCCATGGGGCCGGAAAGCCGACAGCAAAGGTCATCGAGGAACTCGTGGAAATCATGTGTTTCCTGAACCTCACCTTAGATGCCAAATATCAACCATGAGTCAGTCATGAGATTGGGGAGCAACTTTTCCGGGACCCTGCAGTCATTGTCACCCCTCCGCCAGTGTTTCCGCCTTATCTCATGCAAGCAGGGTTTAGCCAAGGTTCGAATGGCCCGCGTGGCCCTTACGATGGAAATTCAAGGTTGCGGTCAGCCACATGGGGCGGAAGAAAAGTCACTTAGCCGGTTCGGGCATTCAGAAAATAAATTATTCTAAAACGGCTGCGAGCTTTTCAGCTATGAATCAAATTTTGAGAAATTCGAAGCGGTTCACAATCTGTTCTAGCTTGCATTTGGAGTCGTCTGGACTCGGGAGGTTATATCTCACAAACACCAGACCGGAGCGAAGAAGTCCGTTGAAGTCTTGTGAGCAATAGCAAGACATCCACAAGATGGAGTAGAATTTTCTCATAAGAGGTCTCACCTTCCCCCCTTCGAGTCTGGAATCCTTTCCGAATATTCAGGCCGGCAGACACAGTACATGGATCTCCTCGGCTCCAGATGTTCCATAGCACTCAACAAATATGAAGCTGAAGACTCCGCACGCGATCACGTCCTTGCGTGAGAATAAAAAAACTTCGGCGACACGGGAAATTCACTACCCTTGTGGATAACGAACTTGTTTTCTTGACCACACAATCATCGAGAGCTTCGCGAGGGAACCGAGTGTGTGTGTGATCTGACAATTTTCTATGGTTTGAGGGAGGAAAGTCTTCTGTGCAGAGGTTTCAGAACATACGCCTCGGGTCATCTGGATGGGATCTAGGTCTTTCAATGCTCTGGGAACGATTTCCTCCTTCGTGAGAGTAGATGGACAAAGAGAGGATGGAGAAATTTTAAGTCAGGTCTGCCCGAACCCAGAGAATAACGCCTGATGGCTCCCGGAGCGTAGAGGTCGGATAGCGAGCCGGAGAGCCAGATGTACTCTTCCACTTTCCGGGAGCGATGCAGTTTCATTTATAGATCGAAGTGTGTCGGTGCGCTGCTGAAAGTCGACGCGAAGAGTAAGGCGCAACGCTGCTAACCTGAGTTGCTCTTCGATAATGGGTGTCACCCCCCTCCGCGAGGATGAGGACAAAATAGAGGCCGGATGCAAGATGTGATCTCGAAGGAGACTTTCCACTCGACAAGAAGAGTGCTACTTTCTGTTCGGTGTCTTATAGATGCGCCCGCTATTCGGGAGTTGAACCGAATGAGCATCTCCTTCTCATTTTTGCCTTCCCATTTCCATTCTGTATTCCTCCACCCGGATGGCCCAGCTTCCGAGAGAATCTCTTAGAAGATCGAATCTGGAATCGTTCGGAGGCGAGCCGAAGCACACTGCATGAGACAACGTAAGACCTTACCTCCACTCACCGACCAACCTCGTCGTCGATCTCCGTGATCGAAATTTGCAACCAGGTTGGGACATCTTCTAGCCTCGTGCGCATCCTCAGAAGAGGCCAAACTCTCCAGGAGGAGCTGCGGCGCCGAAGGTCCTGTCGAATCCCTCGGAAATATGTTAGCAGTTGAGCTCGAGTTGGAGCAGCAAGAGGTGCACTAGTACGATGTAATGAATAATCAGGTAGACTCCCAAGAAGTATGGGATTTATTCAATATAGAACTGTCTCGAGCGAGCGAATTACATCAGTCGGTAAAAGATTCATCGAGACAATCATATTCAGGAATCGAACCACACTTTAATACCTATTCCAACAAAAACCAGAGCCACAGCCGCCAGCAGCGTGAATGTGACGCTATCAAACTTCAGCTCTCCAGAGAACTCGGCACCATCATCGAGCTCCCTCTTCTTTCCTCGCTTGGTCTTGCGACCTCCAAGCACCCTTTCAACTTCATAGGCGTTGCGTTCTTCTTCTTGCAGCTTTCGCAACGCCTCCTCCGCGGCTTTACGTTCGTTCTCTCGTCGTTGCTTCTCTTGCTGTAACGAGCGACACTCTTCATCACACTTGACCTTCTGTCCTTTCCCGGCTCTCCCTTCACAGCAGACCTCTTTCTTGATCCGCTTGCAGGAACAATGAAGGGTTATTATCTTCTTACATAACGCTGGATCCCCACAATCACCGGGATGGCATTTCAGGAAACACCGGTGTCCACATTCGAGATTCTTCCCACAACGCTGTACACAGGATCTCGCTGCCTGACGTTCTTCTTCACTCATCGCGCACCATTCTTTGCAAGCTTTGACTGTCAACGTGCTCTCGCAATGGCATCTGAACTGAACGTATTGATTGCAGGGTGCGCAATTACCAGGATGGCATGGCTTCCCGCAAGGGTGCGTACAATCTTTTGGTCGACTCTTGGACTCACAGCCATTGCCGCAAGAGCGTTCGCAGTCAGATCCGGAAACCAGATTGTTCTGAGCGCCGACGACGACGTGACATTCGAGACTGCAGGTATGCTGGCCGCAGGGCAACATGCGTCCACAAAGTTTTCCGCAACTCGATATTCTCGCAGTGTGGCAGGGCCACTCGCTAAATCCGTGTTTTCCGAAACAGTCTATCTGAACTTTTTCGATACACGGAGGACACGCTTTTCCGACGAGCTCCCAGCGTACCTGCGGCTGAGGTTCCCAGGGGCCTCGGGGCTTCTCTTTCGGCACTATTTTCGTGAGTACAGCGCTATGGCATTTCGCTGGGCAAACGTGTCCGCAAGCAAGCCTCCGTCCACAAGGCAACACACACGGAGGACAACGCCCGGAATGACATCGATGCTTTGGTTTGGTTTCATGGTGACAGTCAGGTGGGACCTCGCATGGCTCTCTACAAATCACTTTGGCAGTTTGCAAGTTCGTGCCGCAAGGAAACAGAACAGAAGTCTTCCCACAAGGACAGATCTTTTCTTTCTGATCCCGGCATGGGAAACAGGGCCCATTATGACAGAGGCTTTGGCATTTGTGGATTCCACAGTGGAGCTTCTTGTTGCACGCGATGGTGCACGGCGGACACTCTTCGCCTGGAGGACAGCACTTACGTGTGCAGATATGACCACATGATTTGTAGCGACCACATTTTTTATCACACGAAAATGTTTTCAAACACTGCATTTGCCGGGATTTCGCGCCGCACCGACATGTCTTCGTCACCATCTCCAAACAGTTCTCGCATTCACCTTCATGACACTTGTTCCAGCATCGGTGCTCGCCGCAACTCAGCAGTCTCTCACATGTATTGAGACATGTCGGCACCCTGCTTTGCTCACAGCTCAACTCTGTGTGCTTGGTTCGACCGCACGGGCAGTACCTTGGTCCACTTGCCGGACATGTTCCGCAATCACTCGCCCGATGGCATTTCTCTTTGCATTGGTGCAGCCCACAATTGAGCTGCTTGCCACAAAGTTTATCGCACTTCCATTGAGCAGCCGCGCATTCAGTCTTGCGCTCCGAAGCCCCGCAGTTGCATCTCCGCACGCTTTGTTTCTTGCACGGTGGACACTCGCCGCGATGGCATCTGCCTGGACATTTGTGCAAGCCACAGGACAGGTATCGCCCGCATTCTCCTGCACACGACCATTCTTTCTGAGAACAACGTCGCGTGGTTCTCGTAGCACCGCAAAAGCAAGGTGCTTGAACCGTTTTCGGGCATGGAGGGCACGGCCCAGGATGGCAAAGCAAGGTACAGTTATGACCGCAAGCGGGCTTTAGAGGTCGACCGCAGATCGATCCGCACGAATGAGGACACAGCCTGTGGGTGAAATCAGGATAGAATTAGACATCTTGTTTCCCGGCAATCCTCCAGGGAGTTCGAATCGGGAACTTGCAGCATGAACAATTGTTCGTCAACCATTAGTTTTACCATTTGTCGAATTTCGGATCTCTCTCCTTGCCACAAAAGCATTCGTAATGCTGCGGAATGTTCTCGAGTTGAGATCTGCAGTTCGGACAAGACCAAGAAGCCGCAGCTGATTGTTCGGCTTTCGGTTTCACATTCAAGAAGAGCGAATCCTTGGCCCACTTGCTGACGCAGTCCAGATGAAGTATTTGGTAGCAGAACGGACAGTTCCAAGATGATTCGGTGTGGCGTACGTTCTCGATACATATGAGACAAGTCACGGTTCCTAGAAGAAGCCGGAGTCGCAAACTCACTCGTTGCAATACCATTTCGAATGTAGAAATGAGTATCAAATCTGTTCGAGAAGTCCAATGGTGAAAGTTGCCTACCTGCCAGAAGATTTCCCAAGATGTCCTGAGTTTCTTGTTTGCAGCCCGGGAAATTCTCGGAGAGCTTGTTCAAAATGATTTCCTCCTCAACGGCAACTTCATCTTGTTCTTCGGGGTCGCCGACAATGCTTCTCATCCGCTCCAGATGCCTTTGAGTGTTCTCTTGAATCTTTGCGCACGCAGCTTGGAAAGTTGCATTCTCTCGTCGCTCAGGAAGGCTCTCTTCCTGAGCATTGGCCACGGAGTTCGGAGATCTTTTCTTCTTGCCCATGATCGGTCTGGGAAGGTAAAATCAGTAACGCTCAGTAACTTCCTCGCCCGACATCAAACGAGCACAATATTCATATTCTGACACCGGTGGATGTCAGCTAGGATCTTTCGGAAATCTGTGCTCAGCAAACATTTTCCCGCATCGAGGGACCGAGAATACACTCTGCACCCGTAGTTTCAGATGATATCGGCAGTCGCATGCCACGCTGCAGCTCCTTGACACAGTAGTAGGGAAGGAATATTCCAGGCGCAAGATAGCAGAATCAGCTGTTCGGCGCTTTTGATACTTACATCACGAGTCAGTCCGGTTCCAGCACAGAGTTCCGCGCAACTCAAACAATCCAATAAAAATTACTCTGAGTTTTTATAATCTGTGGAATTCTTCTCGATTCTTAGCTCAAGCAAACTGGAGTGCTGATTTTTGGAGGAGACCGGCTCGGTTTTGTTCTCATTCGAACAACAGAGAACGTCGACAGACTGATACTTCCTGGCAGTTATGGAATTTTTTGCAGCACACAAACTGCATTCCTGGACGTTGTGAAGTCCTGGGCGTATATACTATTCGGAGAAAGTGTCGACCAAAGGTCCTCCGCTCGGAAACATCATTGATGGAAACGTTGAGAAAATTTTGAGCTCGGCAACGGTGGAATGTAAACAGTGATGACAGTGATCTTTGCTCTGGGGACGTGCAGAATCCAGGCTCCTCCTCGTCTGTTTGGAAGAGGAGTTGGGTCGACAAATGGCTAGTTTGATGCTCGGTCGTCTTGCTACCGTGGATTCTGGAGATCGCGCCCGAATGACCGAGACATGTCGACACTAGCCGAGACACGCGAACCCAGGAAGCATGGAAAGTCCAGGAAATCGATGACGCTGATTCGCCGCTTCGGTTTTTTTTTCTTCGGCTCGAGAAAGTCAGCGCAAGCCGCCAGCGGTGACTGATACCAATGATACTCTGAAAGAATGGCTATTACGGGAGACCATTTTTGCACCATCGTGGGGTCCGACGAACGATGAAGCTGAGGTTTAACATGGAGCCCGATGGGCGACCCTCTGGCTACGCTAGTGTAGAGATGAATGGAATTTACAAGCTAGAGAAAAGACGAGTCTCTGGGCTCGACGGCGCGCTTTACCAAAAAGACATTCCATCGAGTCCTTTGTCTCCATTCAAGCTTTATAGTGAAACTGAGAACCCAAAAGTGCTGCCCACTGTCAAATGCAGCCCGGGGCAGACGGAACCCCGACTCACAGCGGCCAACCTGAGCCTGGTACCCTCAATGCACGTCAACGATGGAGTTCCCGATGGGCCTGAAGAGGTACATCGGCCTTTTCCATGGGGCCGGATCAGATTCAACCCAATCGGATGCTGCCGCCACAGCGCTGGTCGTCCCCATAATTGAGGTTCTAACTGCCGGTCAAAGCAGATCTTTGAACGAAACGTCGCACTGACTGTGCCAGGATGGCCCTATTCCGCAAAGCCAGGTGACCTCATGCAACCCCTTGGACTGCATCCGAAGATCCCCCTACCTGTCTGGGTTCCACCCCCAACCTTGGACCTGCTCAAGCGCGTATGCAGGGGGTTGGGGGGCTAAGCGGGCTGCATACGCGCCGGTACCTGCCGCCCGTACATGGAGGAGTGGCCCTGCGAAAGAACACCCGAGCATGGGTCTCTTTCTCGAGTTTTCCTGCTCGGTGCTCCCGGCTCGTGCTGCAGAGGAAGCCGGACCGCTCTACGTCCGTTTGAGGAACAACTTCACCTTCTATGACGCAAAGGTGATGACCCGTTCATAGGTTTTGGGAGAGGCTCGTAGTCGTTTCGTATATTGGCAGACTGCTGCAGCCTGCAGCTAAACCGAGGCGGGGGACTGCGCATTTCATTTTATGTGAGGAAGCCAGCTTGGCGCTTTGTGGAGTCTTACACTGTGAGACTTTCCGAGAACCTAGCTTCTTGAGCATTTCATCTGAATAAATCTACGTGAGTCATTCATTCAAATTGCGCGGACGGCAAACTGTCTTGTTCCGTCGGGGAAAGAGATAATATGATAAATGTTGGGTCCGTCATGCACGTCGAGTACTTTTCATTCGTTTTCGGAATGACGTCAGCCGATTCGATCACCTCTGATTCGATACGAGGGATGGGGAAGTTTCATTCAAATAAGTGTAAGGACGACAGATTCCTGGTAAAAGTGAATGAACGTCTCTACCAGATAACATCCGCTTCTGCGTTCGTAAAATTTTTTGGGAACGCCGCAGTGGATATGGCCTCTTCGACAAATACCATCTCTTTGAATGAAGTCATCGACCTTCTGTACTCGCCGTTCTTTCAGCCATGTCATTTGTCGTTTCGAAGGGTCAGAGTAACATCCATGTCTCGACCGAATAATCGAGAGGACGGGCTGCACGCTGGAATTTCTCCTTCTTTATCCGCTGCTGAAATCATTATCTTTAAGCTGCCGAAATTAGAGTTCTGAGCTCTTCAAACCTTCGATGGCTGATTGCGGACCGATCAGATAGATGGTCGGTAGACATTGTTCGAGCCGGAACACACGGTTCCGCCACTGCTCCCGTTGCTCCGATAATACCTCGCCGCATGAATATCCAAGATTCTAGATCAACACTGGGAATCGGCGAAAGTTTCACAGGAGCTCAAACTCTTGTCCAAACCTTCTCATCCCGGGGCGGCGGCTCCAGCCTCACAAAAGCCACCGAAGTGAGAGAAGTTATATTGAAGGATTGAGCAGCTCGCTTGGTTATAGCTGTGTAGAAATTATTCGAGTTTGTTCACTTTCCATGCTCATCCCATGATAGACGGATTAGTTGCTCAATGAACCAAAAGCAGAAAGTTCTTGAATTGCTTTAGTTTGAATGTGAGTGATCCTGTATTCTTTCCTGACGGGGAACTGAAACGTTTCGATCTGTCTGGGCCACGGTAAATCTAAGTGTCTCTCTGAAAATATGCTTTTATTGACATCGATCTAACACAATGGATACCTCTCCTTCCGGTTGAAAAGTTGTACATAGCGTCGTGCCAATTGCCTCTACAGGACTGTTCCGAGCGAACAAATTACTTAATGGTACCGTAGACGCTTAAAACTATCATCGGAGAGGTCAATTCCTCGAAACATTCAACTTTGACACGGGAAAAATCGTGGCATCTCAACAAAACGTCAACTCAACCAGGTACTCATAAATCTCTATGTTCTGCAAAGTGTGTAGTTAACAGGAACAGAGCAGCTTCATAGAACGTGAACTGACACGCAGACATTGCCATAGCTTTCATGCAAGACGGCACATAACCTTTGAAAAATCCCATCCAGCCCTCCAGCGCCATCACGGACTGCGCACAGCTGATGACCCCGTTGTAGCGACCAAACCGATGTGTGCGGTCTTTGAATCCTTGTACCTGCGGAGGGGGACCTTTCAAGTTCTCTCATTGGATTTGCGCTGAATTTGCCATCTGAGTCTCTGGTCACACTGTCCAGCTCTTGGAGACCCACAGGTTCGCGGCTCAAACAGGAGCGGGTTTCAAATATATGTAGATTCTTGGAGCCGCATCACCGAAAATGAAAATTCCAACAAAAGCATCTTCCTTATCACGCCTGCTAGTGGGGGGCCTTCTTTTTTCGCACACGCGAACTCGGGGGCAAGCTATTCAACTTGAGCACTTGCCTGGGCGTCGCTCTCACCTGTAATCTTTTCTTGATAAGGTCGAAAGGATAAACAATGCTCTTGCTGGCGAACCCTGCCAGAGCTCCAGCAATCATGTTCGACGGCACATACGGAACGCCTCCCAGGAGTCCTTGGAAGAAATGGTAGAAAGCGAAACAGGCTCCGTTGTATGGTGTCACCTGAATCAAGATTGGAGGGAATCCGTGAGATTCGCGCTCGGCATTCAACGATTATACTTGCTTCCCCTCCAAACCTGAAGTAAATTCGACAGAAGGCCCTTGTAGAACGATCGTGGGCCTTCTCTCCTTCTCATTGTTCTCACGGCATCAAACATCCCGTTGTATGTCTTTGGTTCGCCTTGAGCAACGAGTCGGGTTCGCAGTACATCTAAAGGATGAGCCACCGCCATCGCCGTTCCGCCACCTATTGCCCCGCTGGAAAACGAATTTTCAATAATTTCCGGTACAAACTCAACTTTCAACAAATGCAAACTGTTCGGCATAATTCTCTTTGGATCCCTCCACTGATGCGGATTCATCGGAAAGCTTTCTTGACGGATGAGCTCGTCTTATCGTTTGAGCTTGATCGATCGAGAGCATGAATGGATTCAAGCGAACGGGGACCGGCTGACATACCTCAATGCTCATGATTACCTGGTAAAATTTGAGATGAAATCGCTGCGACCTGGGAACAGGGAATTCTTCGAATATTCATAGCCATAGAACTGTATCCCCCCATAGACTACGCTGAGCGTTTGCGCTGGAAGGTGACCCTTCCAGAAGGCGGTGATTCCTGGAAAGGGACATCGAGTAGGTCATGATAGGTTTTTCCAGGGAGCAATCCTGCGGAGGAAGCTGCGGCTATGAGCAGTGTATATCGGTGACCGGATCTAAGCACCAGTCTCATGCAAACATATCGAACAATCCAGGGTTGCCGAAGAGATACGGAATCCAAGTGCCTAGCTTTTACCTTCTTCTCGGAGTATGAGCCGGCATGCTTGCGTAACTCCCGAATATTTCGCGGAATCGCAATGCACTGTTATTGGATCCAATTGGAGCTGCAATGTGATAGGGCGGTGTTCATTCGATCCTGCTCGTTATTGAGAACAGAATTATTAGGACAGCGTAACTGTCATTCCTCGGGGGAACGAAAACTCACCTGGAAGCGAATCTTCAGAACATCGAAGGGTTGGCAGATCCCCCGTGTAAGGAACCCGGCTATGGATCCAGCAACGAAATGCACAGACGATGTATCCCTTGTCTCCTTTGTATCTGAAGACTTAAAAGAGAGTTCTTTTCGTGTTTACTCTGTGTCACAACGCTGCCGATAGAACACGGACGAGTTCTTGGCTGAAAACCGATGTTGGAAAGTTTATCGGACAAGCAAACCCGATTCAAACTCAATCCATCAAACTTACAGCAGGGCTCGTCGGAGAAGTCATGGGTTATTTGTAGTGGCGAAACCTCATAACCGGCCACTAGAATACTTCTATACGCTTTAGCGGGCAGAAAACGGGGCTCCACCGTGATACACTCGCTGAGCGAATAATTTCCTGAAATACGCAGTCGGCAGAGGAGGAGCTGGGCTCGCAATGATTCACATCATCACAAACCGGACTGAAACCGCTCAGTTGCTGGTGTGATAGGAGTTCAAGAGGAGGACGCACAGTCGCGATCAGGTGATCGGAAGGCCCAGCTTCAATGGGGGTTTTCTTCTCCTTCGACAATCGACAAATGTTTCCTGCCGAGATCGACGGTGGCGGAGTCACAGTATAGAAAACGAACCAACAACATTCGAATTTACATTGAAGGACAGCACATGTGAAACTGCGTGGTTGCGAACGTAGAGTTCCTTCATTCCCATTCCTCCTGCGCAAAACAAAAACAAGACCAGTGGCTCCACTAGCTCGCAGCACCACATCTCAGGCCTGGGCTGGAAGATGGACGATGGGAAACAATGGTGTCGGCAGTCTGACGCCGTCGTCTGCTCCGAATAGTTCAGCAGCAGAATCCCACCCGAGAAAACCCTAAGAACAAGACTGGGAAATTCCGCCCGAGGAGGCTCCCGAAAGGAGTACGATTGTATCACAGGAGTATTATGAAAATACGATCCAACAGCTAGTCATGTTTGAACGATGACACTCAAATCGCTGTTCCGTTTTCCGTTCAGTCGTGCAGGTGGACATAGTGAACCGAAGGCTTGCTTACAACTGCTGAATGCTGTCGGACGCAATAGTTTGAGAGCTAAACAGGATCTTTCTGGATTCGGGTGACCGTTCATCGACGCGACTTTTCCTCACGAACGCTGCATACTTCTCAGCGCATTCTCCAGTATTCATTACGGTCACGAAAATTTTGCCCTACAAAAAAGATGGATAATCAAAAGTTTGATGGAGGAGAAGGTCAAGCAAGATTTATTAGAGACTCCGTTGACAAAGAACTCTGAACAATATCAAGCGAGGTCTTCACTTCTTCGCGGCTGCTTTTTTAGCTGGAGCAGCGGCTTTCTTCCCTGCTTTCTTGCTCTTTGCTCCACGGTTCTTCGGGAAAGGCGTCGCCAGGCGTTTCAACTTCCTCGACTCAGACTGGCGAACCTTCTTGAAAGCCTTCTTGGCCGCCTTCATTTTTTCAATGGCGCGTTTAGCCTTCAAGTTTTTGCCCTGTTCCTCCTTAAGAGTGAGGACGGCGCTCCTCTTCTCAACAATTGCGAACGGGTTGAGTCTGTTCATCAGATGGGGGTTCTTGAGGGGGTTGGGCTTCTGCTTCTTCGAGATGATGATCGACTTCCTGGACACATTACGGAAGGCTCCGCGAATTTCTTCGGATTTCAGGAGACGCCCGATGTCTGTGTTCGCCATCATGGGTCTTGGCAACTTGTATCCCTTCTTCACCTTTGATGTTTTGTTGAAGGTGCCGAAGATATCGTTCAGCTTGCGGAAAGCAGCTTCGGTCCAGATGATGAAACGGCCGGCATGACCTCCTGGGGCAAGTTTAAAGATGGAGAGCGAGTTCACGTTGCATGTATCGACCCCTGGGATGTTGCGGAAAGCTCGAACGATTCCGTTGTCCTGCTCGTACACGACCAGAGGTCCACACTTCTTCTTGTAACGACGATTCCTCCGCTTGCCTTTTCCAGGCCGAAGTCTCTTGGATTGGCAGACCTTTTCAACGTCAGACCAGGCCTTCATGCTCTTCAGAAGGTTCACGGCTTGCTTCGTTTTCTGGTAGTCTTGCACCTTGTCGGAGACGACGAGTGGCAACTCGTTAATTTGCTCAACTGCATGACCTTTTGCCATGACAAGGGCAGTCACTCCCGAAGCCGAAATTGCAGAAGCGGCAGCGTGTCGGCGCTGGGTCACGTTGACACGGCGATGCCATCTCCTCCAGGTTTTCGTCGGAGCGAACATGCGTCCACCACGACACATGTTTCCGAAAGCTCCCTGACCGGAGCGGTGAGTCCCTCCACCACGAACACGGGGGATACGAGCTACGGCACGTCCAGTACCCCATGATTCGGCGGAAGTCTGATGACCGGCTTCTTTCGACACAGCGTAGGGAGTACGTTTGTTCTTCAACAGTTGATGGTGAACGAACGAAATCAAGTCGGGCCTGATTGGAGCCCTGAACACCGCTGGCATGCCAGCATTCGCGCCGGATGCTTCATTGGACTCGGCGTAAACCGTGGCCAGCGGCCTGATGCAAACGTTTTCTCCCATAATCACGACCGAAACGAGCTGCTGACGTCGAGCACGAGGTTTCGATCGAAAAGAACGAAACCGGAAACAGAAACCACTGTCTCTGCTGTTCAGCGCGCTCCCCCCTTAAGGCCAGCGACGATTATCGTCAGCGCGCCATTTTCAAAACCACTCCTTCCCCCATGTTCGGCCGAGAGCTCCGGACTCTCTTAATGAGACTCCTCGGAACGGCCCACATGCACAATTCTCGCAAGATTGAACATTCGATTCCACGGTTCGTGTTCGCCTCAAGTTCATAGGATGGTTAGGGTTGACCTTTCAGCTTCGTTGCATTGATGCCTGGTCTTACCCGTGTCGAGAGACTTGTCGGTGCGTTAAGAGAACTTCCAAACTAGATGTGAAGTCCGACAGGCGAAGTTCCTAAACCATTTCGGGCACCACTGTTGGATGTTCTCACTGGTATACATCGACAGCTCATGCTCTAGTTATCCAGATGCAAGTGGAAAGGAAAATATTATCTGGATTCTCGCTCGGCTGGTTCAACCAGTCAGCAACGAGTCCTCAAGTCTCAATGAGAGCATGCTTCTCCGAATGGGAAAGTTCGATGTTATCCTGGGCCTCTTCACAAGCGGTACTTCATTTGGGGTCTCCGAAGCGCAGTCGGAGCTGCGACAGACGTTCTCAAAGTTCGTTCCAATCGAAATCTCGAGAGCGGTGCGGTGGTGCCGGGAGCTCCTTGATCCACAAACACAGCAATGAAGCGCGGATAGAGCGCGGGACGCAGTCACACCGTAGTTGAAGTTCACGCATTGTTAGCTTCCGAGAATATGCGGGGAACGTGATCCCGAACGCGTCGGGGAGGAGAAACACCGCGAACGATCTCCCAGGGAGACGGTAAATTCGTTCGCGTACACGTCAACGACTGCGAGCACTTGTGCGAGAATTTCGGCTCTTCTGCCCTCAACTGTCGACCGTTGCTCCCCAGGTCCACGTCGGCTCAAGAGTCTAATGGCCTCAACGTTCAAGAGTGGCTACTCTATTTGTGTGGGCTCGCAGAAGGAGACTCTGACGTCAGCATTCCACATGCATGATACCTCGAGAGAACTCCGGTACTGGATCTGGCACCTGAAGCAGCACAACACATCAACTAGACGAGTCTGAGAAGATGATTTCCGTGCGCGACAATAATCACTTGATGATGAAAGGACCACGGTCCCATTCAGTTGAATGATATACTTTTGGGTCAACCTTGCGGATGACTCCACCAAAAGGTCAGGCCTGCGCGAGATTACGGCATCGACCCCACCGACAAGATGTAAGCTGATTCAACCAGAGAAGAAGGACCACTTGCCCCGTACTTAGGAGCCAGTCATCTCAATACGATGGCTGTGCGAGTTGCGTAAAATCACCGTCAATGCAGAAGTCTCGGAATACATATATCTTCTCACGAGGAATCGTCTCGGGGAGCGTTGCAGCTGAGTCTGTCCCAGGTCCCACTTCAGATGCGGTAGGTTCAAGTTACCTGCAAGTCACCTTGTTTCGTTGGACGGAACGTCCGACCTATTTGGGTCAGGGTTGGCCAGTGGCGTGTCCAGGATTTTTCGTGGGGGGGGGAGCGACTCTATGTTACGGGGTGGCGATTCTACACTTCGGACTCAGAGGTATAGGACTTTAACATGGGAAGAAAAAAATGTGGGGGAGGGCGATCTGCTATCTTTTCTTAGAAACGTAATGCCGCATTTTTTCAGCTTATTGTTAGACGCAGGAAATTGGTAAATACGGCTCTGCGTATAAATGACGTATCGTTTTCTTCCGAACTAGATTAGGAGAACGATATACGCGCACGGCAAGGCTAAGAAATTGCTTTCCTTAGGGTGACGTTTGACCGAGTGTTCGAGTGAGTTGGATTGTTATGATTTTATCATTCACCCAGGGAGCTCGATCGCCGCGAGTCTGCACTCAGCAAGAGACTCGCGACGGTTCCCGCATTCCTTAGATTCTGATGCCTCACCGCGAGCATCGGGTTCCCCATTGGATTACAACGCCGTCAAACTTTCGAATAGAATATCTCCTCGTGACCAGTGCTTCTCAAGCTCCGCATCTGGCGGAACCCCCTAATAAATTGCCGGGATGCCGCGAGAAGGGAGTTTGGGAACCGTAACCATTTAACACTCCGATCCCGCTCAGGGTAGCGAACTATCCCGGCTCGGACTTCGGTTCGAATCGCTCGGCGGAATTCACGGCAATTGCCGCGAAATATGTACATCATCATGTCGGCCTGGTGGTAGTGGCTAGCCCGCCGGAAATTCGTCTGCTCTAGGAAGGCGCCGCATCAACAACAACAACACAGGCTCGTTGTCTGTTGTTATTATCGCTTCCTAGTGATTAGTCTGTGACCGTTTATTATCGCGCCCGAAGTGACCGCTTCTAATCATCGTAACTAAGCCAAGGTAAATAAGTAGAGTCAACTGATCCGGTACGCCCGTTGCCGGCTCTTGCTTACCGCTCTCGAGAAGGCGCGGTAGTGCAGGCATGGAACTGGTCCTATCATCGGCCTGGGCGCCACGATAGCTCTGCAATGTCATTTGATTCGTCTACTTTCATGGATCGATTGGCGAAGCCATCGTGTCATGCAGTGACCGATTAGTCCGCAAAGTTTGGAGACAAAACTGTGCTGGATTGCTCTCGATTCCTCTGCACGATTGAAAGGCAGCCGCGGCGCGCAATTTCGCCAGAGGGCCAGATTGTTTAGCGTGAAGAAACGTTTTTTTTGTGGCAGGAGTGACTTTAGCCGACGCGGATGTGTTTGTCGGGCATATAGGGCATTTGTCCTCCGTGAATAATAACAGTCTCGAACTCTTGGAGGACTGACATGCTCATAATTTTGAACCGGCACCATTACTTGAAGTTCCAGCTCTTGCCCTGCTGCTGGTATATTCCCTGGCGCGCAACAATTATCCTTCAGAACGCGTCCTGGTCGGGAATCGCTCGCAAAGTAATAACTTCGACCTAGCACTCTATGAAGTTACTTCTTCCCGACTAGGATTCGATGCGGGACTGATTTTTCGATTAATATACACATACTATGGTGAGGAAGTTCCACCCGGCGCCACGGGTTTTCCGGACCAAGCTGGACTCTGTCCCTCCCTCCCTGGTTGTCATGCGAGCGATCAATATTTTGAGCTAAATCAACTTTTCCAGTGTACCAACGTTCTTCTACGACAGACAATATCGTGGAATGCCGCCTCGAAAGTCGAAAGCGAAAGCAGCCGAGGACGATGCTGCGGATCAGACTCCGGTGAGGCGTTCTGCTCGGACGCGGCGGTCCGTCGTCCAGGAGGATTACGATGAGCTTGAAGATGAGCCACCGAAAAAACGAGCTCGGTCAGCAAGAGCCTCAGCATCTGCCGCTGTCAACTACGAGGAAGAAAATAGCAACGAGCCCGTCAAGGTGATCCATTATTTGAGGGATTCAATGCTAGACCGTTTGCTCCAGGTGCTTCTTGCTCCTTCGGGGGCGCTTTCTCGCCTTGGAGTCCGATTTTCTCTAAACTCTCAAGCGCTCTGTTCCAGCGATCGAAGAAGGGCGGGATCGAGCAGAAGGATGAAGAACTGCCAAAAACTCCCGCCAAAGGGAGTCGGGGAAGGGGTCGCAAAGTTTCGGAGCATAAGGACACTCCCTATCCAAAGAATGCTTCCACCGACCGCACTGGGAATCGTGGCCGGAAGAGGCGTGAAGTCAGTGAGCCCGTAGACCACGCGCTTGTTGAAGATGGTGAGGTCGTTAACGAGAGCAGCAGTGCAATCAAGAAGTCCAAACTCGACGTGAGCAAAGAGAGCCCACAGAAAGAAACCGCAAAGGATGCATCAACATTCGGTAAGTGGTTTCTTGTTGAAATTCATTGGACTTACTAAGCAACGTGGCGAAACAACGCAACTATGAACTGTTGAAATTGGTCACATGCACTGGATAACCCTATAGCGTAACGGAATAACGACCTCATTAAGACAGGAAGATTCATGTTCTGATTTACTATAACCTTCTAGAAGCCGCTGAGGATCATTCATTAGGAACGAAGGAGGATGGAGCGGGCTCTGGGGCAGCCAAGGATCCAATGCCGGTCCCAGATTCCGAAACAAAAGCAGAAACCGCACGAGCTCAGGATTCAGCCCCAGCGGCAGTCAGTGCCGTCGCTCATCCTGAGGCTGATGACGGCAATGCGAGCCCCCATCAAGAGTCTCAGAGCAAAGTGAGTGTGGATGACAATATCCCTTCGGGATACACCCACTTGAGCTGTACGCTAATAATCATCTTCTCTCTACGGAAATCACAGGGTACTCGCGACGGCTCGGATCAACCTCAACGAAGCGATTCGAACGT
Source organism: Neoseiulus californicus (assembly GCA_028455905.1). Lineage (NCBI taxonomy): Eukaryota > Metazoa > Arthropoda > Arachnida > Mesostigmata > Phytoseiidae > Neoseiulus > Neoseiulus californicus. The sequence continues at coordinate 41,090,873 of JAMQGS010000001.1, forward strand.
GACGAACGGTGATGTCGCGACAGCGAAGATCAAGCCCCCGTCTGGAGTTTACGAGGAAAACATCAAGATCGGTGACATGGAGAAAGACCTAACTGTGGCATCTTTCGTGAACGGAAACGATTCCGAGCTAGGCACGGATGCCACCAAAGCGCTACTTGGGACACTCGACAACCCCGACATTGTGGCCGTACAGAAGAGCACCCCGGCAACGGCCAGCGATGCTGAAACTTGTGGGTAGGTAGTCGGGGTTTTCATTCGCAGATTGAAACTTTCCACCGAGGCAGCGCGAAACCGAAAAGAGCGAAGAACGGTGACGGATTGAGCATTGGAATCGCAATCTGGAATGAAACGATAGCTCCAGATCACGGGCTAGTAGTCTTACCATTGGGTGCTCCAAAGGGTGGTAGAGTCTCTTGAGTAACATGCCTTTGGTAAAAATCGTTATGGGTGTTGCTGACCAAACCAAAGAATCGGATCGTCATTGGTTCGGTTGGACTATCCTAGGTACACCTTCAAGGTCATCGCCTATCCCCGGTCGCCTCCCTCTCCGGAACTCGGGAGGTGTCATTGTCAGTTCCTTCACTTTTCTGCTTCCGTAGGCTCCTCAAAAATCGATCTAGATCCAGTGGAGCGGTGAGGGCTGAAACTCATAGCTTTCTGCGAATGCGACTTCCGGGAAACCATGAGTTACAATAAACGATAGAGAGTATGTCTATTAGCCACTCGGAATCGTTGTCATTCATCCCTTGAATTACACGTCCGTTCCGTAGTTCCGGTTCACCACCAGTTCGGGTCACGGTCAAACATGGAAAGTCGTGCAATAACCTCTGCGACTGCTTAGAACGTAGCAACGTCCCGTGTGACGTATTGTGATCGACACGCATCGATGATAGTCTCGTAGATGTCAGTCCGATTGCAGTATTTCTCTGAGTCATAGTCTTCACATCGCTTTGCAGCTTCAATGTTTTCGGCCACGGAGCGACCCGTCTACTTGTGAGGAAGACGAGCACAGTGGCAACCAACATCGACGTGAAGGAACCACCTGAAACTCAATCCCTGATTTTGTTAGCCCTCAACGAACTCAACGAAGTCACCTGTAAATCCAATAGGAAGTGTGTCGAGGATTATCTGAGAGCTCAATGTGCGCCGACCGATGAGGTAAGGTATCTTGACCTATATGAGGAGTCGATTTCCAAAAGGAGTTAAGTCCATTTTCCGAAATTCTAGTTTTTTCACCTGTATCGACTCACAGGATGATTTGTGGAATCGCGTCGGTCATGCTCAGTATTCTGTCGACTATCACAGTCGGAAGTTTCATAGAGATCCGCTGTCTCCAGGCCAGCTTGCGAGGAAAAGTTGATTCTCTCGATTTCGGTAGAAGTGGACTTAACTCCTTTTGGAAATCGACTCCTCATATTATGATGTTCCGCTTTTTTCCTCCATATGTCCACATGATTCTAACCAGAAGCATGTGTTTCGATCCTTCTCCAGTTCACGGTGTTCACGTTGAGTATCGACGGAACGGATGTGACGCTTGTGAACGTCCAATTGGAGAGCAGGAACCGGGCCGTGACATCATTGCTCATTGGTTGTCTCATGCGCAAGTTGGATTCTCGACCACATGCTTTCATCCTGACTGGCTACATGCCCCATGTTCGACCGGGCACTCCCGCTTACGAGCTTCTGAGAGATGGGTACTTCAGCAACCATTCGATAGAGACGTTGCAGGGTATGAGGGATATCAAAATGGACGACGAAGAAGAGCGTCACAAAGGGCTCATCGATTTCTTCTGGAAAGCCTATCAGCACTCGCGTCCTTGGATGCGAAGCGTGTATGAAACTGTCCTGGTGCGTAGTTCCCCTGTTTGTCAACCTTTGCATCATCGCATTTAGAAGATCATTGTCTTTCGGAAGCTTCTCGTTCGAATGTTTCAACTTTCAACTTGTTCAACCGAAGGAAACCTTCTATTCTGAAGTTCTGCTCGTTACAGGATGGTGAAAGCGTCATTTCGGGCACGGGTCAGGCCGTTATCTGGCATTCGACGAAAGGAGTTGAAGCAGTGCGAGTCTTCAACCATGCCAGTATTGTCAAAGCCGATTTGGCCGTCAGGAGTGAGAGCTAATTATCTCAATAATAATCGGTCGTGTTTCATGGCAATCGAGATCTTCCATCAAAGCTTATCAGACGTTTGTCACATCAGCGATTCGTACCGGGCTGCGTCTCTCTGTAGGTTGTTGTATCCTTTTGTGCCTACCGACTCGTGCGCAGGATGATCACGTGTCCAGTGATTTTTCGGCGTCGAATCTGCTGGATTCGGGAATTCTCGCGGAAATCCGAGCTGCTGTGCACGCTGTCAACTTGTGCGGTATGTCCTTGTCGCTGCAAGAAACTATTATTCGGTGCTGAGATCGTTCTCAGCTTCGGAAGCACATATAGAATCCTCCCAAAAGTTTTCCTGTAAACATGAAAATGTAATTAGTCGATATATTAAAAACCAATCTTGTTGAGCATAACCACGAATTGTCAGTTGCGCTAATGTACATAATGGGAATAAATATTTTTCTCAGAGAAAATCCGCTGCTCCTGTTCTTGAGAAGAACTCTTGACGCGCATGCAGTGACGGGAAATCTCTTTCGGTTGATCCCCTGGCGACTTATGGCTGAACGTAAACACTCGGATGGCGAGCTCAGTGAAACTATCGTCAGAGCTGCTCATCGGTCTGTGATAGCTGCAGCTGGGGCAGTTGGAATCATCTACGCCCGCGAGCGTAGCGAGCGGCACGGACTAGCAGATGCCTGCGAGCTAATGCATCAAATGTCCGGTCAAGTCGCCACCTCGGCGTGTTGGCGCGGCACAGTTTAACTCGGCTGGGGATCAACCGAAAAAATTCCGTTGAATCAATACCACGACTGCTATGACTACATATCTTCCTCGGGGGATCGGGTTCAGACTCCCAGCTAGGTCTCCACATGGACCGCGAGTCTCAGACACTTCGTCCTCCTCATACAGAAAGGTGCCGAAATCGGTTGTTTGAGTTTTGCTCGCGAAAGGAGGACTTTCGGAAAAAGTGTCCATAGAGACCCGATTCGGAATTCAAAATGGAGCATGATGGGCCTTCACGATATCGAAGTTTATGGTGTAAATGTGCCACTCATGGAGCCCCAGACCAGTTGTGGACTTCCTACTGAGTATGGACACGATCCATAATAGCTGGTCCGGAGAGCATCGAAGCGAAGACGAGTGGGTCGAGTTTTCCAAGCTGCACCCTACGACTCAGGGACGCCGCGACTCACTACCGCCACGTGATAGGTTGACGTCATGATTATCCTTCTTCTGATGATCACATAAGCGAGCTTAACAGTGAAACTGCTATTACGTCATGAATATGAGCCTCTCGATCACGTCACTTGGGGGTTTGAGCTGAGCAGCTCCGAAAGTCCTCGTTGCAGTCATTCGAGCATGAAGTTCAAGATTCCGGTGCACGTCACATCCGCCCAAGCAGCGCTGACGACGGTAGCAACTCACAAGAAGTCTCTTCTTCGACTTTCTCCGATTCCATTTTGATATATGGGTTTCTGATCGCCGGTCTCTAACTTTGCGCGAGAATTCGGAGTTCTGATTCGCTCACGTTCCCAAGTACGTTCTAAGAGCGAGCGGAACTGCCTCTGTGAGCCGAGAGGTAGCCGGGCGGTCCAAAACTAAGAAGCGGGTACAGAGATCTTACCACAAAATTCCTCCGGCAGGCCTGTTCCGCTGGATGAAATCGGAGTTCTCTCGAGCGTGGAAAGTGGATCGATAGTCTCGGCGGATGATATAGACGCAAATTTCCAAAGCCGTTCTCTGATGCGAGACTATTCATACGAATGGCAACGAAGGCGAAACACGCATAGTAGTACGGGAATGTGTACTTCTAAAAATTCACATCCCTTCTCGAAGCATCGCACTTGGAGACACGATCAGATATTCGATTTGGTCTACGGAGTGCGCTGTTTCAGCCATGGGAAACGTCATATCTTCCCTTCGGACAGACTTGTGAAGCTTCGATCCCGCTCATACGTACGACAATAACGTACGCGCCCAGCTCTCGGAGTCAGCACCTTCTGCTCAATGAACGGCTGCAGTTGAATTTGAACGGTCAGAAAGGCTGCTCAGACTAATGTGTTCTGTTCCACGGAAAATTTTTCAATCAACAAGCCATTGAGAATACTTCACTCATCACATTTCACTTTACTTGAAATTGAGTGCCAGGCCAACATAAGCCGGAACGGTAGCTCCTTGCTCGCAAAGGACATCAGTGAGTGGAGTGAGAGGAAATTCAAAGGAAGACACTTCTCACAAAATGTTTCAACGGTTCTGTATTTTATTTCATCGAGTTGTGCCTAACTGTTGCTATGACACTGCATTGACAGGAAGTGGTGGCGGCAGAAAACTAGTGCTGGATGCATCAACCGTGGAATTTTCAGGTGTATTATCTTTGCTGTTGTGCAGTTTATATAATTGAGTTACACCTTGCTTGAATATTTCGAAATTGTAGTCGATCAAACCTGCAAGAAGAAGAACAAATCCGTTCTTTCAGTCGACCAAGCCGAGACGAGATGATAGACGAGATGACTCTCCAGAGTGCTACCCGCTGGGAACCATATTTGAGCTGCCTAAATCCCGTCGGGAGCAGAAAATCAACAAACCTTGATTCTTAAAGCTCTCCAAGCGGATTATGCAGACCAGAGCCAGGCCCTGACCTACCTCCTTCAAATACAAGACCGTCTCATTACTGAGGCGGATCACGGATGCCGACCGTTCATCGAAAGGAATACTAGTCGTACCATAAATGGCCGAGATGTCCATGGTTAGGTCGAGCATGTCACAGCACAACTCGTATATTTGCATATCCACCGGGAAAGCGTCGGTGGCGATGTAGATCTTTGAGGGCAAGTCGAAGAGAAATCCTCGCTCTATCAGGGAGTTCTGGAAATACAAATCAAATCATGGATGCTCGTGAGCTGGTTCCGGAGAAGATAAGACACCGAGCAAACAGAAGCCCTTGAAATGGACAATTATTGCATCCTGAAAGTTGGGTCTCGGGCCCTCGATTGGAGATCCGAGTCTCGTGCAGCCGGCGAAAAGGAATGTGATGTTCAGAAGAACGCATCTGTATGTCTTTGTCCATATCGAAAACATGTGGAGCGTCGTGTTATGCCAACCAACAAGAGAATTTCAGGGCTCTGGCGAAAAGCCCTCTCAGAATCGTCGAGGAGGAACATACTCACCGAGATGAAAACTGTGAGAAGATTCTCAAGAGTTGGTAGCTGCGGGATTAGTCTTTGCGTGGTTTTCGAAAACGCTTCGAAAATTGAGTGGTCGTAGATTGATGTCAGGTTCAATGTGACCTGTGCGGGGTTGTCCGTTGCGGTTTCGATTTGGGACTGTATCTCCCTCTGAGTCTCAATTTTCTGATCATCCGATAAGCCGTCCACTTTGTGGATGAACACGTCAATGTTCGCGTTCGGGTTCATCCTGTCGATAGCTCGATGTTAGAGAATGTTTAAGACACTTTCGTCCGGGTCACAACATTTCCCGAAGATACCCAGTTCTGCTGCCCAACCACTCACCTGTGAGCTTTCTCCACGGCGAAGAGCATTGTGTTGACCGCTTCTTTTACTTCAGCGAGCTCGTTCTGAGCGTCAATCACGAACACTATCCCATCACAGTCTTCGAAGAGACCCGCATTTTTTTCATCCTTCAGATCGATCCCGCCTGTGGGCGAAAGTGGATTGGTTGCGAATAGAGAAACTGTTCCCTCCGGAAACGGATGAACTGAACACACGAGGCCGACGGCCGTTCATGCTCAACCCACCGTAAACGTCCCAGATTTCAAGCTGTATGAAAGGCGAGTTCCGCACGCGTTCCTTTTTGATCTCGTTGTTGCTCTCGAGGTATAGTGTCTCCGTTGAATTCATCTTATGGAAAACCACTTCAACGATCGAACTCTTCCCACTTCTAGTGTGACCCATGAGGAGGATTTTCGGTAGCGAGACCGTGCGCTCAACTTGGAGATCGTTCTCAGCATCGCCATAATGGAAGTCTCGAGGGAACGATCCGGCGATGGACAATTCCTCCGGCTGGTATGACTGAAAGCGAGAATATTTTTGTAATTTTCCAGAGACGAGTAAGGCCGTTCTGTCCAGTGGGTATGCGATGGCTATCAGTGTCATCAGAGTTCCATGGCACGGAGCTTTGTAGATGGACACGCTCCTTCCGGCTCTACTCCACGTCACTAGCGTAAACAAGAGTTGCAAGTTCCCCCGTACCGCAGTCGGGCTCCGCGGGATGAGGACTTCAACTTGGAAAGTTGGGCGTGAATGCAGAGAGAACGGCCGGCGCTCGCTGCTAGATCAACGCCTCCGAAACACCTTCCGACGTGAGAACTGTCCAATAAAACCTCGTATCGACTCTGATGATCGTGGTTTCCCCCCACGGCTCAGGCTCGGAATCCCCAGAAATTACCGCAGCTCGACCAGCTGAACCGCCTGTTGTCATACACGCCAATCGGGCCCGCCACTAACCTTGTCTAATTGCCTCATTTTTATGTCACGAGAAGTCGACGGAAATTCGAAACCTGAATTTAGGCTCACCATTATTGTCCGCCCGTTGCGTTTAGAGAGCGAATCGCCGCTTTCTCAGTTAATCTTGGCTTTTCGATTCCAACGATTAAACATGTGATGCACGTGCGGAAATGGACGCTTTCTGAATCAACGTTCCCACGGCTCCGCAACAGTTCACTTGGGCTGTCAGGGAAATTGTTCACCACCAATCATGGCCACAATTCAGCAGAAATTCGTGCAATCTATCAAACCATTTCGTTTGCTTATTTTACCTCCCTATTCTCGATAGCAGACGACGCGGCCTCCTCTCTCCACCGCTGCTGCCGGAGCCGCGCATATTTTGTTTCTCCGATTCTCGCCGGTTATCTGGTACTCTCAAGCTGCTCCGCTTGTCAGATACGTATGACGATGAAAATTCAGCTGACATTGACTGAAACGATCGTCGAGTTTTCCCCCTTGAATCCAACTTTTTCGGTGATTCAGTGCCGTAGTACCCGCGCCCAGGACCCGAAATCCATCGGCCATCATACGTGATGCTTCATATTGATACATGAGGGCTTGGCCCGACACAGAATGTGGATTCTGATCGCGCGAAGTTTTTCGGGGCCTGGAGTTCTCTTGTTGATGAATCACAAGGTTGCGGAAGAGATTGCGAATCGTGCCCATGAAGACCCGAGTGGCCATCCGTCCCCCAAACAATTCCACTGAGCGTTCGATCGTGTCTCAACTTCATGATATCAAAAGAACATCGCACCACGATCATGCTGCTCGTTACCCTCTCTTTCTCTCGCTCCCACACTCCACAATCATGACACCAGCTACGTCAGGGGCGATAACCGAGCGTTGTTGATGAGCTCCTCCTGGTTTTTTTTCAGCGAGCCGGATATATCTTGGAATTCACTCAACGCCGCTCGTGGATATATCGCGCTCATGTTTCGCAATCGATTATTATTATTTGGACAAACCCGAAAGTTCTCCCTGCGGCATCATCTTGTGTGCGGATTTCCATAAGCCCCGGAGTCATAAAGCTCACATCCCGTGACGCAGCCACAGAAACGGTTAACGCAAACTGCATATTGAGACCGAAACTTTCCTGTGTTGTCGATGCTTTCTTTGACGGACAATTCCAACGGTGGAGCATCGACAGCGCCGCTCCTAGGGCTCGAGAGCTGGAAATCCGGGTGCCGATGTTTGTCTCATTAGATCTGAGCCTTCGTTCCACCTATTCTAATAGGGCTACCAGTGGAACGGCATTCGGCGGTACCACGTGGAGCTCAGTGGGCAAGCCTCGAAGAACTCGTGCCGCTCAGTTGAAAATGATGCTACTAGCCCAGGTTCCCCGAAGCGCATCCTCCGTCTAGTTCTCTCGCCGCACCCACAGTTCTCCAAAGCGAAGAGTCGGTCCGCAACTGACAAGAGTCAACCAATCGAGGCTCGGCTCATCCTTCTTGAATCGAATTCTCCCATGAAGACGCCTGTGGGCCGCGTTGGATGATGTCCAAGTGTTCTATGATTCGATTGCAAAAGACGAGCAATTTGATGAATAGATCGAGAGGGGCGTGTGATATTGAGCATCCTCTCGTGGCGGCAGGGCCAGAGGCCACGATCGCCGGTCGGACGGCCGTTGCTTTGCTCTTTATGTGATGCCATGTGCCGACGCCAACTTGTTAGAGTTGTTTTCACTAAATACGCAGACGACGTGAGCGAGCTCCACCCCGAACAGCTGATCGCGCGTCGAATCGAGAGCCAGATCCTCGGACAGCATGAAAGCGGGCCACAGATTGTATGAATAATCGCTCAATTAATCGACTGACAAATGCTCCCAACAGGTTCAACTTTCGAAGTACTACCCTCGCCTGGATGGTGGCGTGGTGGTACACCTTCAGTTCTTTCTCGCCCCGTTGCCGCTGTTACTGCTTCTCTCACCGACTCCGCCACTATGGCTAGCTGGCTAGCTAGCTAATACCAGTGCTGCCTTTCGGCTCCCTCACTCTCCAATCCGGATTCGAGCGAATCTTTGTCCCTACAGTCGTCGCCGACCGACCGCCGTACACGAGCGCAATTATTAGTTTGGGAGTGTTTGTGCTGACCGAAGTTGCGTGAAGAGTTTTCCGCGGAAAGGTTGACGCGCGAACAGTTTCGAATTCGAATTCGAGAGCTGCAGCTCCATCTATTGTTTGAGGTACAGTAAAACTCCCACACATCGTCGATAGTCAGCTGTGCGAGGTACTGCCTCAATACTGTCGGAGTCGGGATCTAGTAGAATAGAGGGTGCTTGTTATACAGGTCACAATACATGATCACTGCAGAGCTTCGTTCACGGACAAGGAATCGATGCTCGAACCTCGTCTGTGGGCAACGCAGTGAGCCACCACTGCTGGTTGACAGTTAGCTTCCTTATGTTGTCATCGTGGAGTCTTTTCCTCAATGCGCTCGGCCAGCTAGCTTGCGTCCGCTGGATGCAACCTTGACTCCATCGCACGGGACCAGCTGTGATGCTTCCCGTTTGCAGATGCGTCTGGCAGCTGCATCGCATGATCTTTCGAGCCAGAGTGATCTGCAGTGTTTCTCGGAATGTTTTACCAGACTGGCCATCGGAAAACGTCCATGCCGGAAACGCTCCGAGTGACTTCGCTCGTAGTACGAATCGAAAAGCCGTCAACCTGATTCAGGGATGCATTCAGGTCGAGACGGCGGAAAATCTCAAAGGACCATGCCCGACACGAGGATCGTTTCATCATGATTGATCTTTCCCGATCGACCTTGCTCTCATTCTTGCCGAACTTGCCATTCTATGAATCGTAAAGGAGCAACTCGCTGCAAGAGCCTCGTGTGGAAAATCACCGTCCAGGGATGAATTTTCGCTCTCCGCTGAGACGGGTAAGCCCGCACTCAACCAGTCGGGGTTTTCCGAACTCGTATCGACAACTAGAAGTTGAATACCGCGCATAGCGGTGCTAGACGCATTTTTGGGTCTTGTCGAGCGGTCGAGTTCCGAAAGTAATTGCAACCGTGCGTGGACAGGAGCCTTCGACCACCAGAGAAGGACTTTCACTTGAAGGCTTATTTCTAAAACGATGGTTGTCTTTAGGTCTTTGATTCAATCTCCGAGCGAAACAGTCAACTAGGATCGACTCTCGAGAGGAAGGAAAACGATTTCGTTGCGGACGTTGCAATCGCAGCAACACAGGAAAATCGTCCCTTCCCCTTATTTTTCCGGCCAGGATCCGGTCATCCGATGATCGCCTAGCATCGGGCTGCGCGCGCGCGGAGAACGTTCTCGGTAGCGAGCAATCAACGCTGGGTACGAGCAACGGATTCCAAATTTCACCATTCGAAGTCGAAAGTAGAAATCTGCGGTCGACCTTGACAAGGTTGCTTCATTGACTGGCTGCTTGACCGAATAGCTTGTCGTTCGGTTGGTCGCTTGCTTGCTTGCTTGCTCGGTCGCTTGGTCAGTGTCTTGGTCGTTCGATTTTTTTGCTGGTGTGCTTGTTCAGTGAGTCGGTCGCCCGGCGGGCTGGCCGGTCGATGCCTCGGTTGGCTTGCTGTTCATATGCTTGTCCACTTGGCTGCGTGCAAACGCCATCGAAAGGGCTTTCCGTGACTCCAGAAGCCCGGACTTGTCGATGGTTCCCGCCCTTGCTCCGGCAGTCTTCTGTACCGACAAAATAGCTGGTCACGTAGGTGGTGACTATATCTTTAGATAGGTCCAAGATCCCCTACGATGTCGCATGACACGTCCTCGGGTAGTCAGCTCCTCCAATGCGCATTTCTTCCTCCTCTTGTTCTCAGCTCATGTTCGAAGAAGCAATGCAAGCAAGGATCCAACGACTTTACCCTCGTTGACCGGAGCGAAACCGCACACGATCCAGCGGAAAGTGGTCAGGCCAAAACATAACAATTCAGTTTATGTTGCCCGGATCATGTACGATTTCGAAATCGCAAGTTATAGTGGCGTAGGGAATATGACTTACATCGTTGAGGAAAATCTGGATCTTACATGGCACTGAACTAGATAGCTTCCTTGCCTCCATGAGTAGATGACCTGGAAGTCGCATTCAAAGAATTTGATCGAAATTATAACCCGATTCCTGAGTTTGTTTTCCATTCAGCTCCGTCTATTTAAGACTCCGTGGACTCATCACAGAATGTGAGTTTGCACTTTTTCGCGAGTTGATAGGTTGTTGAGAATCCTACCTGAAAGCCGCGAAAATTCGGAATAGGAGACACGAGGTGCGTGGCGAATAGGTTTCAAAGGAACAAAATCTCCCATGTCACGCGGGAAGGTCCTGCCTAGAGCAGAGCTGAACGCAGTCCGAATCGAATCACCGCCATTCCGAAAAAACGTTCCTCTATGTCTGTAACCGCACCTAGCGAAATGTCTCATCCGCATCATTTCGCGACTCCAAAGAAAATCATGCCCTAGGATCCTATTTGAACTGTGACGTTATTGGGATTCATCCGTCTGGTATTTTGTCCATGCTCTTGTGAGAATATCGCGCTCTCTATCCTTGATCTGATCTCCTGTTTCGCTCGCTTACGCGGAGAACACAATCAATATCGAGGAACAATGGACTGCCATGATCGAGATGGAGCTGCGATGGAACTCGTGGAGAATGGCTTTTGGTCACTTTAGCATTCATGCTTTGTTCTGGGTCTCAGTTGCCGATTCACGACTTGTTATTCTGGGGTAGGCGTAGAAAATGATGATAATCGATTGATTTCGCTTCGATGCATATCATAATCAGGCTATAGAGCTGATGAAGCCCGAGACAAAGCGACAATCCTCTTGGATCATTTGAATCGTCGAAAAGAATATCGAAAAACTGTATTTTTCGCGACTCAATTCAAGGGTGGCTGACTCTGACCATCTCAAACAGCTGATCCGTTCTTTCAGGCGGAAATCTCGAAAAGAGAAATAGTATTCTGAAACTGAGTTCATCCGCAAGTAGGAACGACGAACGACCATCGACTTGTCATGGATTGGTCCCTGAAGGACTTATTTTTTCCGATGTAAACACTTCATTTAGTATGGGGACATTATTTATATTCTGTTTCTGTTTCGCCAATTGTTACTTCTCTTATTCTGGAAATCACGCGCTTGGTCGGTTTTTTTTTTGTGCTCCATAAAAACATTCTGAATCAGCGTTTGGCTCTAGTGAGTCATGACAAGCGCGTTTCTAGACAACGACGACGCGTTCTTCAAGTACAAATGGTATTCCGTTGATCCGAAAGAAAACATTGGATCGAATCAATGGGCAACGGGGAGAAACTGTGCAAAGCTCACCTTTTTAAGTCCGCGATTCAGCCCAAAGACACTTCTCGTCCCCTCCTCAAGGTGCTGCTCATGCTCGTCGTGTGCAATTCATGGCTCGCTAAACGGCTCGCTCTTTGATTGTGCACGTCGACTCGACGGCCGACTCGGCAGTCTGCCGGCTGGCTGGATGACTAGTTTGCTGGCGCACCTCTCGTTGATCCACATGTGTTTGCCAGCATCGAATTTTGACGTGTTCCGAAATAATCCTCTCCCGAATACAGTAGAGGCGTCCGAGTTTTTCCAATAAGAGACTCCGGCTTGGAAAAATCCCGTCGCTGATATTATTCGGCGCAAAGGGAGTAGTAGTTGGCGTTTCCGCAATACTATTTCTTTTGGCCGTTTGCTTTTCTCTCGGCTCCTTCGAGACGCTCTGCGCCTGTGCGAGAGTAGCGGATCAAAAATTTTCCGAAACCAAGCGTTTCGCTACGCACCATCATGGCAGATGTCACATTGACATAGTATTTCGATCGCGGGCTATCCGTGGCAAACTCTGATTTCAAGTGTTCGTTTCCCGTCGATTCCATACTATATCTTCGTTTCGCACAAACTCCCAGAACTTGAAGAGAAACTCTCGCTGTCTTATAAATCGAAACGAAACCCTCGAGTTCCCTGTAAGTCGAACCGTAGGCTCAATGTTCATCTCCCGTCATATGGAACCGCTGCCAATTTGCAGATATCAGGGCGTTTGATATTGTATGAAAAACTCGAGTGTATAACGGATCGTGCAGCTTCGCCGATTCCGGCCAGCGTTCCACCCGATGGCAGCGATCCGCTCCCTTTCGCACCGTTGCCCCTCCGTACCTGAAGCGAAACCCTTTCTAACTTGTAGATTGGAACAGTTCCCCACCAATATTACTGTCTTCCCGGGCATCCCCTCCATGGGAGACGGCGGCCATCACGATTCCTCGATAGGGGTCTATACGATCTGGGAAATCGTTTGTACACGCACGCGTTGCGACGTTTCGATTTTTTCTTGCTCGGTGGCGCCTGACGCTGAACGAAACCACCCTGGCAAACGAGTCATGATTGTGCTTGCAGGAAGATTTTGCGTGTTTCGATGAAGGAGTTATCTCAGGCTATCTGCATAGTTAGAGGCGACCGAATATCAGCTCGTCCTCCCCAGAGATGACAATTTACTTTCTTGGCTTGGCTTCGGCGGAGGAATGATCTGATCCTCACTCATCCCGATCGATCACTACTGGCTTCATGCGCAAAAAGCTTGTTCGGAGCCCGCAACCGTCATGTGACATCGAATGCATACGAGCTGAACTTGGCTCGTCTAGCTTGTGAGCAACGAGTTCAAACCGACCCTACTCTAAAATGAAACCAACACTCATGTTGATCGCTCCATTCATTGCAGTCCGAACAACAGTCCGATTCTACAATGGCGGGAAACTCAACGGGACTCGATGCCGTGGTGGGTGCACCGCTGTCTCCGCAGATGATCGCCCTCTTCCGTGAGGCTATGCACTTCGATTCTCTGGAAAAGAAAGACGTTGCTGCCCATTGTTTCGTAGTTTTTGGGGCCTCGGTGAGTGAGATTACAGGACCCGACCTATGTCATCCAAGACGAAGCCGTCTGATGAAATATTGTGGGAGATTTGCCATCGATGTCGTTGTTTCCAGGGCGATCTTGCGAAGAAGAAGATTTATCCGACCCTCTGGTAAGAGCATCAGCGGTTTGAATCCTGTAGGAGTAGCATATTGTTTCATTCTCCAGCCCGAGTACGTGTCGGCATTCTTCTGCCCGGATCATGACTCTTAAAACCAAGTGTTGCTTAAGCCGTCGCGTAACCCGCGACGCGTGATCCGTATTCCCTGTGATTACTCAAATTGAGGTTTTTGAAGTGTTCGACGTTCAGACGAGTCAAAGCTTCTCGTGTTGGAAAGCTTCCTCCACGCGCTGCCGTAACCGCTGGGTATTAGAGATTCTCTTCGACGAGATTGTGGTAGTGTTCTGAAGACTTGAGACGTGCCGCACGCAGAAGTTATGATATTCGATGATACCGTGTTTCTCTCATAGTAAGCCATACCCTGAAAATAAGCCGTAGCCCTATTTTCGCTAATTCCGGCAATAGAAGCCGTACCCCCGAAAATAAGCCGCAGCGGAAATCGCCTCGTGGCCCGCGGAGGCGAAACTTTCACCGTGAAACCTCCAGATATCCCGCCACGGATGTGCACGTTAACGCGAATCGATGCCTGCGGCTCCTGCCTCCTCCTCTACGGAGAGGGTTTGTGAGCCTTGTGTCCTTTGCGTGTCAAAGACTATGTGCGGTCAGAAGCAAATGATCACATTGAAAATCGCATGAAGCGAAACTAGCGCGGCAACTTCGTAAAGCCGGCACTAGCGGAAGTTGTTTCCTGGGTGAAGAAATCTTGGGAAAAAATTTGCGAAGGTTGCGTCAGGAATGCGTTGCGAGCTGGATATCTAGGAAAAGGTATCCCGTTTGAAGAGACCTACGTAGCGAAACACGACCGCCTCGGTCCGAAAATTCTCTTGGAACACGACATACGCGAATCGGAACAGGCATTCTTGAACATTACGGTATTTGACGATGTCCCAGAGGAGGGCGACTCAATTGTTCCAGATCGAGCACTCACCGGTTTAGGCTCAGCTTTCTTACAAGTCCCCATGTAAGTACAATAATATAACCTTGGCTGACAATAAAAGCCATCCCCCGAAAATAGGCCGTACCTCATTTTTCCAGCATCTGAACAAATACAAGCCATGGCTTACTATGAGAGAAACACGGTAACGGTCGGAATCACTCAAAGAATGTCATTCGTCCAGATTCGGACCCGCCTCCTTAGGAGTTGCTAACAAGCATGCTCCGCAATGGAGCTCGTCATAGGGAAGCAGCGATCTCACCATTCGGAGGATCGTCTCCGTCTGGCAACAGCCTACCTTGAACAAACCTTGAAAACCTCGAAATAAATCTCGAGTTTCTTTTTTGTTGCGGATAAAGAATCAATTTGGGTTACCCACTTATCCAGGTGCTATTTTTCCTGCTCCCGAAAAGGTACGAATGATATGAAATATCTTACGTGAATATCGGGCATCTCTCTCGTATGGAAATTTTCGCAAAATCTTCTGGCCCGCAGTGGATTTCCGACTCGCGATTTCGCCCGCGGTGGGAATCCCGTAAGCGCCACTGCTCTGATCCTCCCTTGTATTTTGAAGTACAACAAAGTACGAAATCATACGAGTACTTTTCAAAGTCCACGGTCTCATGATTTGAAAATTCAAGGGCCTCGTGTGTGATACCTGATAAATAGACATTCGAGCTCTTTCGGGAAACGAAGGTTCAGCTCAAAATCCAAGCTGCTGATGAGATGAGCATTGAGTTGTCGGTTTCGGAAAAAAATCAAAATCATCAATGTCGAACGATTCATATATTTGTCTCAATCTTCATAGGGCACTCTATCGTGATAACCTTCTGCCCGTTGGGACGAGAGTCATCGGTTACGCTCGCTCTGCTCTCACGATGGAGCAGCTGGAGGAGAAGATTCGACCTTACATTAAGGTAAGCTGCTCCCTTCTGTTTTGATAGAATTACGTCTGAGATGCTCCTCGACCAGAGTCTTGGCGTCGATGAATTTCGGCTTCGAGCTAGTGAAGTTTCTAGATGCTCCTAGCTAGCATATTCCGAACAGTTTCGTAGTCGATCCGGACAGAGAAGGCAGCGGGAGGATAGGAGCTAATCTGGCATGAGTAAAGCATTCTCGCAAGCCAGTGCTATAGAGAGCGTGGTTGATCGACTAACCAAGCCATCTTGTTCCGATTGTACAGTTTCGCACTTCCACCACGAACCCTCAGGTATACCTAGTTGTTCTGAATTATCTTGAATCCGTTTCGTCTACGTTGCGTGGTTTGTTCTAGTGACTTGTTTGAGAGCTCGATCCCATCGTGCAAGAGTCAACTGTTCTGGTGAATCTCTGAAGCGCTGATATTGTTGTTTCGGGAACTTGATGACATACCGGCGGATTCCGCGGCCTGTTGCTCGTCCGTCTCTGTCTTTTTCTCTCCCGTATTTATTGGATACCATTAAATCGCTGTTCTTCTTCGCTTGTGTAGGGAATCGACGAGAAGCCCCGACGAGAAGGTGAAATTCATTCCATTATCACTTCCATAACCAGTGACCTTGACATCCACAGCTTCGCGAAAGCGATGAAGCCAAATTCGTGGAGTTCCTCGCTCTTAATAGCTACGTGGCAGGAGGTTACGATGCCGCTGCCTCCTTCGAGAGCCTCCAGGAACATTTGACCTCTCTTGAGGAGAACGCAGTCGTTGCAAACAGACTGTTCTATCTGGCACTGCCACCCACAGTCTTCCAGCCGGTTTCGAAAATGGTAAAACAATATTGCATGAGCAAAAGGTGAGTGAGAACTTGATCTTATCTTGTTGAGTTCATGGAGCTGGAACGTGTTCCGGATGTTTCGGTCCTCTGGAAAGCAAAGAATCCTCGCTCGCTTTCAGTGGCTGGTCTCGGATAATCATAGAAAAACCTTTCGGAAGAGACTTGAGTTCATCGGCTGAGTTGTCCAGACATCTTGCATCGCTGTTCAAAGAAGATCAGATCTACAGAATCGATCACTATCTTGGCAAGGAAATGGTGCAGAATCTCATCACACTCCGATTCGCGAACAGGATTTTCAGTCCGACATGGAACAGGTATCATGCTATGAGAATGCGTCGGTATAGGAAACTAGCTGGTTGAAATGAGAATCCATTGAGTTCTAGGTTAGTAGACTCGTTATTTCGTTTCGGGGAGCGTCTCTTCGAAAGCATGCAAGCAGTACGATGCTGGTGAAAGATCAGTCGTTTGATCCCACTCGTCCCACGCGTTCAATTTGGATAAAGATTCGATCTGGCATCCCCAGAGCGCTAACGGGGAAAGAATGGCAGGTCACAGCAAAGTCAATCCTGTTTGACCGACCGAATAATTCCTGAACTAGCTTTTCTTCTCTATTTCGGCTCGTTTCCGTTTCCGTCTCGACGATCGCAGCGAGCGAGCGTGTCATAGCCGCTGACCTAGTTCAGCTCAGGTTGCCAGAATTGCACGAAAGGAATTCCTCTGTATATTTAGAGGCATTGAATATCCATAGACCGACCTGAGCAGTGAGCCCGACTCCTCGTTGGCGGCAAACTCTATAGCGAAGGGATTTCAGCCAATGGATTCAATTCATACAATTGAAACGTTTTCGCTCATTTGCGACCCCGTACGATTCCTCATCAGGGCCATCGATAGGCTGCGAGCCCATGATGACGACCCGTGAGTAGCCAGCAGGTTCCGCGCGAAACTCTGGCTCCCATAAGTTTGTTCGTCAGGGACCCTCCTTCAATTCAACTCGTCGAATCATTAGCGGAAATGTTGCATAAATAATCCCTCGTCCAATCGATACCTAGGCCAAATCTAATGCCGTGCTGCATGCCTAACAGTGGATCCTCGGCTCGGCCTTGGACCGGCTGTATTCTCGATCGCAAATCGATTCCACCTTGATCGGGGCTAACGACACCGTTCCGAGCAGAATAACGTTCTGGAAGATGCGCTGATGGTAACGGGGAAGAAAATTCGTTTCCAGGAGACTGCTCATTCTGTCTCCAGTTTTTGACCAGAGCGAGGCGCTATGGTTTGCATTTTGAGAGAGTCTGCTGAGCTTTCTCGCAAGAGCGGCGGGAGTATGGGCATAAAGATCCAACTGACTATCCAGCTAAGACTCTTTGTATCGGTTTCCAGAGATAATATCGCTTGCGTCGTTATCACCTTCAAAGAAGACATAGGCACTCAGGGAAGGGGTGGATACTTCGATCAATTCGGTATCATACGCGATGTTATGCAGAATCATCTGTGTCAGATTCTATCAATAGTCGCCATGGAGAAGCCCGTATCAACCAAGGCAGACGATATCCGTGACGAAAAAGTCAAAGTGAGTAATCTTCCTCAACTGGCAGATGCCAGGGTTTTTACGAGGATTTCAATAAGGAGTGGCGTAAGGATAACGCATTTTAAGCGGGAAATTGTAAGTCTACTCTTCTACGACTCAGGTACTCAAATGTATCCCACCCATACGTCTGGAGAACGTGGTAATGGGACAATACGTCGGCAACCCGAGCGGTCAGGGCGAACAAACGCAAGGCTACTTAGATGATCCGACTGTGCCCCGAGACTCGATGACCCCAACTTTCGCTACTGCTGTTTGCTACATCAACAACGAGCGCTGGGACGGCGTCCCCTTCATTCTCCGTTGTGGGAAAGGTTGGCATTCGATCCCTCAGTAAGATGTGTAGGAAGTGGTGGATGACTCAGATGATAATCATGATCATAATTTGGATTCAGCTTTGAACGAACGAAAAGCCGAAGTTCGCATTCAGTACCGCGACGTTCCCGGTGACATCTTCGACGGTCAAACAAAGAGGAACGAGCTCGTCATGCGGGTGCAGCCCGGAGAAGCCGTGTACGTGAAGCTGATGAACAAAAAACCAGGCATGTCATTCGGAATCGAAGAGACGGAACTCGATCTCTCGTACAACAGCCGTTACAAGGTATGAGCGATTCTCGCCGAGATCATGTCAAGCCATGATGTCATCCATTATTCCTCGAGTTAATAGGTTAATAACTCGAGTTAATAACGAGCTCGTCATGCACCCGCATGACGAGCTCGTTCCTCTTATGCGTCTGAACTCGGGTTCGGAAAATATTAGGTTCTAACGCTCTGCTTCTGACCCTAGGGGATGGTGTTGCCAGATGCGTACGAACGTTTGATTTTGGACGTGTTCCTAGGCAGTCAAACGAATTTTGTTCGAAGTGACGAACTCGCAGAGGCTTGGAGGATTTTCACGCCGTTGCTGCGAACAATCGAACAAGACCGTACGAAACCAATTCGTTATGTCTTCGGAAGGTGAGACAAATCGGCTTCAATTTATCAAGTTTTCCGCCCTCCTCGCCTGAAAAAACACCCTCACCCTCCATTGATTTGGCGATGCGAGCTGAATGTTCTTGTTCGTTCCTGCTGTCTATCTCCTTCTTGTGGTTCTCTTCTATGGTATTCTCTCGTGAAGCTTCCATGGTTTTGATGTTTCTGTTTCTTTCTAATTCCTGTCGTCTGTCGCATGTATCTCTGTGCGCGTTGCAGACCTAACTTTAGTCTGCGACCCGGTTCATCCGCACTTGCCGCTCGTTCGTCGCAGCGGCTTGACGCTCGTGATGGTGGCGCTGATCACGATCGTGGTGATGATGATGCATATGCTTACGCAACACAATCCGTTCTCCGGTTGCAAACATCGGCGGCCCCTACCCTCAACCTATCGCAAGACTTTCTCATCCACGATAGTTACGCACCCAGCTCAGAAAGGAGTCGTCAATTGCAGTATCCTGCAGCCGTAGACTTTCTGGCCAATGGTTCATTGATCAGAGTACCAATGTCGCGTCATACGCAACCTCAGACGCACTCGTGTTGCCGAACACCGATGCAGAACATGCAAAAAGAATGTAAACAGCTATCGTTCCTTCTTCTCATGGTCATTTTGGCCGTGATGATTTGTGTATTGCTTTTCTCGATGCTGAAACAACGTCGGGAACTGACGAGGAAGTTGATAAAGAATCGGTTTTATACGTGACGACGATGATATCACGAAACTGTCATCAGGTAGACACATTGACCAGAGGTAGATACCCCACTTCTTCGCACAGAATTGCTGCATGGTATAACATCGCTTGCTCACCCCTGGCTTCGAATGGATCGGCTGCTGATCGCATGCGCAAATGACCATGATCCGGATCTCATGTATGGACTCTCCGGAAGTCCCGAAGAAATTATCATCGGGAGCTGGCAGTCGAGAACTCGAGAACGATTCTCAAGATGCCGAATTCTCTTCTTTGAGCTCCTCTCGAGAAATGAGGGGCGATAGGCCGGATTTCCGAGGAACGACGTCCTCGGCAGTCTGATTCTACATTGGATGAGCATGCCACAGAGCCAGGAGTACGTTTTCCCACGCCCGTATGGCTTTGTCAAAGGCCTCCATCATGGTGACGAGTGGTCTTGACCGCTGCAACGGGTTAATATATGGTGCTGCGCCGCAAAGCGACGGACCATAGATGACGCCACCATTGAACCCGTCTGGTCGGTCCATCCCGGATCGTCGCTCCAGTCTTCATTGCGACCATCGGTTTACCAATGAGGCGTGCTTAGTAGGCAGATGCGATGTACAGTTCTAGGACTTTCGATCATCGGGCGTCCGTCCCCAGACTTCCTGTCTTCCCGGAGAAAGATTCGAGTGCCGCAGAATCGTATAGATCAGTGGTCCCTAAACTTTCGAGCTCAGCGAACCCCTTCAACCATCTTCGGCATATCCCCAAATCACCCACTTTGAGCTACGCGCGGTGAAGAGGTTGTTTTTCCAACTTTGTTCTTATCTGTGCTCCCGGAAACGCCAGAAATATTCGATATGCGTTGTCATCTCGAGACCGGAACGCGCAATATGCAGTTCTACGGTACCTGGCCCAAAAAATCGGAAATTCTCTTGCGTACCCCCGGGAATCGCTCCGAGTACCCCTGGGGGTCCGAGTGCGGGAACCACTGGTATAGGTGATGCGAACGTAACAGTAGGCTGTCTGGATTGGCCTATACCCGCGGTTCGATCACAGAAGCAGAAACGGCTCTGTCTTCCGAATCACGCTCAGTTTCTGATATTCAGATACCCATTGGTCAGGGAACATTTTTGCGGAAACTAATTCACCATTGAATGTTTACAGTCGAGGCCCAAAAGAGTCCGACCTTCTGATGAACTCCAAGGGCTTCAACTACTACGGAACATACCGATGGGAGCAGAACGCTAAAATGTAAACCATCGGTCGGATTTCAAAATCCGCGAGCGGTCCTCTAAGCCTGAAAGGAACGAAACGAGAGCCCATCGTGCGAAAACCCAGATTTCGCTATGACATTGGCTACACATCGTGTAAGCCCCTTGTTGATTATTGACCTCGGTTAGCAAGCTGGGAAGAAATCCCGACGCACTTCGAAGATCTGAAACAGATTGAAGCAGATTCTTACTCCTTCCCCTCTGCCCTTGAAACAACTTTGAAAATAAACGAAGCACTGCTATGAAATCGCAGGATCGCTCCATAATTGTCTGCTCTAGTGATTCCACACTTCCTCTGATACCGCTGCATGCGGAAGAACTCTTAAAACTGCGATATCCTCGAATACTACTGACATCCTGCAAACGCACCCCACCCTCGCTTTGAGGAGTCCGCGGCAACCCACAAATCTTCCAACATCGAAGCGTAATTCAGCAAATTGACGCCCAATTTCGCTCTTGCGAGCAAGAGATCCGAAACTTCCTCCCGAGAAGAGTTGGGTTCTGTGGAGAACGTATGCGGTACCAGAGTCATTTCAGACGTTGTCGTACCCTTCCTGGGATGACGAATTCTGATCGCGATGTCCCACCCCTTACCTGTTACCGCGCGGCCTCGTACCGAGACTTCAATACTTTCGATAATCCTGAAACCACTCCAGGCATCATTGAGATTGTTCGAACTCCAGGAGTGAGCCTCATATGAATGACCGATCCCCCTAATTGATGTATGTCTGCTACTACGGTATGTATGTATAAGCGATTTAGGAACATGACCTTTCTACCCGGTTCCGAGGTAAGTCCCATCCGAACACCCCGGGGCGCAGCCAGGGTTTACCCTGGGGGACCGCTGATGCTTGCCCTCGAAGGGGGTACCTTTGTTTAAATCTCCGAAAATCGGCTGCTGGGCGGGAAACCTCAACTCAAAGGGGGGGAGCTGAAGCCCCCAAGCCCTGTCTACGCGCCTACGAATAACACACTCGGATATTTCATTGCTGACCCAATCAGATAGAGATCCACATCGTGAGTCGAGCCGGGGTCGTGCGGCGTCGATCGCACGCAATTCGGATCATCGCATAATATTTCAGAACTGAGCCCGTATTATCCGCAAGAGCAGAATTATATCTCTCTGCTCAACTCGTATGGGAGAATTTCCGGCGTGCTCCGTTGTCTACGTCCCCAATGGATACAGTAAGCGTTTCTTTTTCGGAGACTGACCGTTGTATTCGATCGATCGGGGTATTATAATGTTCTTGAGGAGGCTGCGACCAAAACGACGAACCACTGAGCGAACCACACAGGACGAGAAATTTTGTGATTGAGGTTCTCCTCTGAACATACATCGGATGCTTGATCATCAAGGGGTGCTCTGAATCCTTTAAAAGGCATCAACGGGCAACAAAACTCTCGCAGGAAAATCGCCGCCCCCGAAACAACCGCCTTCTCCTCGCTCCCATGCCAAAGGCGGACGCCGCGCCGTCTGCACTTTGGGTCTCGATTCGTTTTCTTGGAGCATGCATCGAAATTCCGAGGTTGTGGACCGAAAGAACCCGAGAGTATGGAGATGAGAGGACTAAAGTGAGATGAAGGACTCATCGTATCAAAGGACTTACCAGATGAAGAACTTGCCGTATGAAGAACTCATGAGATGAAAAATTCGCGAGGCGAATACCATCCGTACTGGCGATGGCTCTTGGGGGAAAACGTCTGCGGAATCAGAGTCGTTCGAGGCTTCGAATATGGGATCTGTCGCCCGCTGAAATTTTCTCCGCCGTTCCGGGGCTTCGTATTCGTATCGTTCGTATCCGTATCAATACTGCCGATCGCGATGTCAAGCTCATTGACTGGTGTGAAAGATACAACGCGGCATCCTGTTCACTTACTCCAAGCCTTTCGAGAATTATAAGACCACTCTAGGCACCATTGAGATTGTTCCGGATATTTCAGGAGCGAACCCGACGATTCCGTATTCGCCTCTGGAATATTCGTCAGCTTCCGAGAAAAATGACCGATTCCTCTATTCGATATCCACTGACATTATCCATAACGTGTTGGGTGCCTGAGTACGTTTCGGGTAAAACCTGCAAATCTATGCTCGATTTGAGCGAGAAAGCAAGGGTTGCACTCGCTTCCGGGTTGCACTCCCGCTTAGGCGGCAGATTGGCGGTCGCTGCCCGTTTTTTTGCCGGCACGGAACGCCGTTGATGTTCACTCGACCCGAGGTCGCTCGGGAGTATGTCGATCCACCCGTGAAGCGCAACTCCAGCTTTCCGATAGAGGAGCTCGTTCCTTTCGTCTTATTCTTCAGCGGTGGGAGCACCCGGGTGTGATATCTCGGCCAATCGGGCACATTGGAACGACAGCGTTTCTCATCGTTTTCTGTAGGATGAACAGTTCCTTGTGGTTTTTCTCTCTGGATCCACCAAATCGCTCCCATCGACGCTACCCAAATCGATTATCATTTCGGTTTTTCGCGGCATATCTAAACACTCATATACAGATTCCCTCCAGGGTTGTTTTCTCGCCGAAGGGAAATCCGGAATGGCTCAACTCCTCTGCTCAGTTTCCAGGCTCGGAAATGATCTTCGACAGGATTTCGCCCCGAAGCATTGTCAGACCCCTCCGACCTGAGCTATGACATTACCCTGAAATCTGGCGTATAAGGGATGTGTCGCGAACGAGATGTTGCGCTATGGATCCGCCAGAGTCGGAGTGTTGGCGGGCTTTCTTCTGCTCTTTTTTCCACAATAAATCAAACGACGTCAGGAGAGGGAATCAGGACGCTTCGTCCTCATCAAAACAGAAAAAGAAAGAATAACGATATCTACCCACCACGCCGCCAGCGGCGTGCACAGTCGACCCGAACTTCCCTGACGTCGTCGATGAGAACATTGGCCAGTGTTTCTTAATTAGATAACCAGGGGGAATCGGCGACAGGATGTATGAGATAATGAGCTTCTGCATTAGGACCGATGCGGAAATTTTTTTCCTCAAACGTCGCGTCCATGGGGGACGAGAAGGCCCTTACATGCCAGATTCTAGGGTAAAATCGTCCATAACCAGACAAGTTTATTCCCATACATGATACCGTGAAACCATCTGGACACCAGTGATTGAGTCACACGGATAGAAACCATGGCGTAATGTGTAGTTAACTCAGGAAACTCAACTCCGCTGAATTCATCGGTCGCGACGGATAGTCATTGACTCTGGTCATCCCAGGGTACTCGCGCGGAAAAATCGCTGCCTCTTCATCCCTTTCATACAAACGGCGGTGCCTTCCTAACATCTAGTGAATCAGTCTCTTTGTATTCAGGAGAGCTCTTGATTGAAAACCCACTCCCGAGGTGGCCTATGCCAAACTTGACTCCCGCAGGGAAACTTCGACAGCAGGAGAGGAAAAATCTGCCCGGAAAACAGGTTCCCCCGATGTCCCGGTTACTTTTTTCCCGTCGTATTGGTGGAAATGAGTCGCTCAGGTTACCCACCGAGCCCTCCGACTCAACTGAATTTCGTGAGAATCGGCTCCAATCGAAGTCGGAAGCAAGCTTGTGTGTCGATCTCCGTACTCAAGGGTGTGGGATTTGTCGCTCCTCTGAATCTGTGCGCTCCGATGGTCCATGAAGACATTTGGAAAGCACTAGCTCAATCAAGGGGGACACGACTCTTGCGCTATGAAGCTTCGCGTAACAGTTCATCATCATATTCGGCCTCCCCGGAGGTGATACGAAGATGCTTTCTCCCTCAATGGGTGACGTGATTGTTGAAAACACCTGTTCTTTTCATACCGGGTCAAATCTTCGACCTTCCCTCGAATCCATGACCGCTATAAATCGAAAAGGCTCTGAAAAGACATTTGCGGTTTCTCCGGGTCAGTCCTTGCAATTTTCGGGTACTTGGAAACCGCGGTTCCAAGAAAAGAAGCCCATCGCCATGCCTAGTCCCAAGTCATTATCAAGCTGCACTAACCAACGATGTGTTTTCTCATTTCGTATGATCTCAACGGTTTGCGTAACTGGTCAACAGCCTAGAGGATTCGTGTTTGAGCTGTGCTTCGTCTCCCTATTCAGGACTCAGGACGGATTCACGCCTCCGACGCTTTTCTGCCCTCAAACCCAAATTATCAGCCCCCGAAATACGAAACGAGCTCGATCTCGACATCAGTTCACGAACTATACCACGCCGATTGTGCAAGGCCGGCCTTCACGGGCGACGACCGGCTAAGAAACCGTGGGTATCTCCCGCAAACGTGAAGAGAAGGCTGCGGTTCGCGAGAGAACATGCTGATTCGACCGTGGAGAGGTGGAAAAAAAATCTGCGGTCAGATGAGAGCAAGATCATCCTGTACTCTGACGACGGCAAAGGCTATGTCAGACGAACGCTCAATCGACGTTATGATGACAAATACACAACTCCAACTGTAAAGTTTGGGGGAGGTGATATCGTAACGAGGAAAGCAGCCGTGGAAATAGACACCTCAGAGGAGAGAAGTTATAGCGACATGTGACGGCAATTTGTGATGAGAGAAGGAATAAAGGCGAAGGCGACAACAGTGCGGGGGCGCTGTCAGTCGAGTTTCGGATTGTAAACTCGACGTGTGTTGTTCTTGCTCTCTGCCCCGGCCCTGCCCCACGAGTCTAGAAACCGCTACAATATTATGGTGTGGGGGTGCTTCTCGTCGTCGGGTGTTGTCCTTTGCATGGTGTCGATGGTATCATGGATATGTCATCATGGATATAATGGAGAATATGTCATCTGACTGGGTGTTCCAACATGACAACGACCCTAAGCATACCGCCCGGCTGGTGACGATTTCGCTCGAAGCGAAGGGAGTTGGAGTTCTTCAATGGCCCGCGTAGTCGCCGGATTTGAACCCAATAAGGAACGTTTGGGACTCGGTGGAACGTCAACTGCGTGGCCAGAGGTATAGCAACAAAAAGGAACTCGGAAACGCCGTGAGTTCCGTATGGACTTCGTTATCCACGCATTTTCTTGTGGCCTTGATAGAATCTATGCCCCGTAGATAAGCAGCTGTGATCGAAGCCAAAGCTCAATTCTTGTCCGATCGGGGTGATCTTTTTTTTTACCGATAGCTCTTTGAAAAGACGCGTCTTTTCGTTTTTGATTTCTTGGATTCGGTGGAGAATTGCGATCTCCAGAGCCGGTCAAAGCTAACCCATCTCTTTCTCACTCCTCTTCTTCTTAATAATAAGAAGATGGGTTCAGGAAGAAATTTATATGAAATCAATAACAACACGTGAATTTAGAGGTTCGAAACGATTTATTTGACACTAGCAAATGATGCTGGAGTGAAAGAGTTGGGAAAGCATATCTTATTGTTTGGTTGCGGCCTGAAATGATATTAGAGAATCAGTATTACTTCGGGTAGAAGGAAGCGCTAATCAGACAGCATGGACAGGTATGAAGAGTATTTCGAGGGTTGAAAGTGAAAAAGCGACGTGGACTCCGATCTTTGAGAAAAAAGTGAAATTCGCAGCGCTGAGCATCAAGCATCAATCAGGAGGCCTGTCTCGCCCTTATTTTCACGCGATCCCCGAGTCTGAGAGATCACATCATGCAGATCAGTTTGTTCAGTCCTCATGAACCCATGTTCCTCGTCCCTCAGTGAATAAAGAGCGAAATGCAGAACAGCGAAAACCATAACGAGCGTCAATGAGACTTACCGCGGCCCGGTCGCGTTCGTCCTCAACATTTGCGGGATGTGTCGTTGGTTGATCGACGGTCCTTAGGGCTCTATGCATAGAAATTGGATCAATTGATTCATCCCAAATATCACTCTGAGCGTAAAGACTTCACGGAAGCGAAAAAAGCGCACTCACTCGGACATAAGCGCTTTGAATCTGTTGATCTGAGCTGCCGTCCTGGAGCACAGGCCGACAAGGCCCGGTCGTGTCATCACGTCCACATGGATTTCTTCGTCCCCGGCATCATAGCTACATCCGGGTACGAATCGTCTCAGTATTATTTTGTCCTCTCCTGGAAAGCGAGAATATGAGAACAGGGGCGTACCCAAGATCTTCTTGAGGGGGAGGAGGGGAGGGCAGACTATTCTTGCATGGTTTAGGGGGGACGAGGCGGGGGAAGGGGCTCAGACATGGTCATCATAATTGAGCGCTTCGCGCCGGACGAAAATCTTGGCGCGAAAAGGCTATTCCCCCTAGGCCTCCGCTGCACCACCTGTTTTTTTTCAAGGACCTTCCTACGCTCGAGCATTTTCAGAACAAGAAGTAAGATTGAACGGCGCCATGAGATGTAATGTCCTTGTCTCTGACCTCAGTCTATCATCTGTTACCGGGAAAATCAATGATAGAGACCTCAGAATCAGCTCTCAGGCTGTCGCGGGAGAACAAAATCGCCAGAGAAATTGAGGAAGCAGGGAAAAAAGTTCCAGGTATCCACTAGTGTGAATGCAAGAACGGAGGATTCCGTCAGGTGAATAGGGAAATAGCCAGCGAATTGAGATCGACCAACTGATCGAATCACACCACCTACTCGGCATAATCAAGTATGAAGAAACATTGATCATTGACATTGTCATCATCGTTTGAGATGCCGCCAAGAACACTAAGTTGTCGAGTCTGAAGAAGAACGAATCCGAACAGAGCCTGGCAATTGGTCCGCAAACTTCAAGCACCAAGCAGGATGCCTGTCTCGACCATATTTTCACGCGATCCCCGAGTCTGAGGGATTATTCCATGCAGATCAGTTATTTCAGTCATCATAAACCCATGTTCCTCATCCCTCATGAAATAGAAAAGAACTCAAGCGTCAACTCAGCCTCAAGAGCAAACTTGTCTTTCTAGCAGTATACCGCTGAAGCTGAACAGATGTACTCGACCGATTTTGATCAGTTCTCTCTAAGAGGGTTTCGATTCCTGCAGCAAGCGGACGCTGCATGCTGGAAGTTGTACATCTCGTGCAAGAATTCGCGGAGCGCAATGATCTACGAAGGCTACGGCTGCTAGCAGCGCCATCAGCCGCAGCTGAGCAGTGCAGAACGCGCGTTAGAAAGTGCTACAAACTCGAGGAGTAGGCACAGTTTCTGTTCTCACTCCGATGGAAGCGTCACGTCACGCACTGTGCGAGCCACGACACACGACGCAAGGCAGAACAGCTGAAACCATAACGAGCATCAATGAGACCTACGGCGGGTGGGGTTCCTTGGTTGGGGCCTTGGATTGCCGGATGGTTGGACCTGGTAGGGTGTTGGGCGGCCGTGAGAATTCCATGCACCGAAATCGCACCAATTGATTCATTCCAAATATCACTCTGAGAGTATAGACTTTATGGTAGCGAAAAAAAGCGCACTCACGGGGCGAGAGCCCGACGAAAACTTTCTAGTTGATCTGCGTTCGGGAATTGGATATTGACAATTCCTATCGCGGTCTGAACGAACACAATATGCTCTTCAGTTGAGAAGAGCGTCTGATTGCTCACCATTCGGGTTTCCAATGTGGTGACTCCATGGCCTGGAAAGCGAGAGTGTGAGAGCAGGGGCCTGCCGAGATTTTTTGAGGGGGGAGGGCACAGACTATTCTTCCATGGATTTGGAGGGGCCATGATCATAATCATTGAGCTCTAAGAGTATCGACCGGAACACGGTTGTCGATACTCTTAGCTAATGAAGGACGCCGCGTATCAAAGGGGCGCACAGATGATTGGCGCACAGCTATAATTGGAGCGAAAGTTATTGGACCCCAAAAGATTGGAGCGCAAGTTATTAGAGCCCGGAAGATTGGAGCGCAAGTTAATAGAACGCAAGTTATTGGAGCGCAAGTATTTGGAGCGCAAAATATTGGAGCGCAAGTAATTGGAGCGCTTATTCCAGTTGACTAATTCTCGCGTAAGTTTTCAAGAATACGTTGCGCCCCAATCACTTGCGCTCCAAATCTTTGCGCTCCAAATACTTGTGCTCCAAATACTTGCGCTCCAATAACTTGCGCTCCAATCTTTCGGGCTCTAATAACCTGCGCTCCAATCTTTTGGGCTCCAATAACTTTCGCTCCAATTATAGCTGTGCGCCAATCATCTGTGCGCCCCTTTGATACGGCACCGCGGGAGAACCACACTCTGACGCTGCTAAGGGAGGGGGGGGGGGGAACTCTGCGTGCACGTCTGTCCGCGGCGGCCGGGAACCGCGCAGCAAGAGCGAGTTCTCAAATACAAATATACAAATCGCTACCTACGAAAGCATGCATCTTCGTAACTTGTTCCCCCGAGGCCTCCGCTCCGCGACCTGTTCTCGTTGAAGACTTCCGTACGCTCGGGCGTTTCCAAAGCGAGAAGTGAGAGTAAGCGTCGCCATGAGATGTAATGTTATTGTCTCTGATCTCAGTCCATTATCTGTTACCGAGAAACTTGATGATAGAGACCCCAGAATTCCCAAGTCTGATATTCCGTCTGAATTCTCTGCGTCACCTACTGTCACGCTTCGGGATATTCGGATTGACATCACTGTCCCTCGTACCGATCTGGTTAGAAGCTCCTCCCGGTGGCGAACTGCCGACTCTTTGTGTATATTGCACGGCCGGTAGCGAACGTAAGCGATGAGAGGAAGCTCTGCGTGCAATGAAGGGGCTGACAGCGACGCGGTGGACTTTCGCTGAGGAACGACAAGTCCTCTTGGGAACAATGTTCACTCACCACGGAGGCGTTCCTACCTCGCCTTGAATGGACTCCACAGCCACCGTTCTTCATGAGAGCACATAGCCGCCGAAGTGTACTACTTATGATGATGTTTTCCGATAGACAAATCGCGGGACAGCCCCTAAATCGCCGCTGATCGCCCGGATTCAAATAGCAGCGCCCCGAGAAAGTTTCAGAGGAAACTCGTAGTTATGAATTGAGTGTTTTGCCCAACACTGCTGTGGTTCGCCGCCGGAATAGTGCGGCCTACGCGAGAGGAACCAGATTTCAGCCTGATGCCAACGTGAGCCATGTATGACCCAGGGCTCGGACCCCAGAGCCCGTCGAGCTCGTGGAAAGCATCCATGCATGCAAATTGTTGGAACAAAAGAATCTGTTTCGCTCATTCTCATCTGACTCCGTAGTCAGCAGTCACCGAGTCGACCATGAAATGCAACCCACTGTGAATCTCATCGTGAGACTCTGTGTACCAGAGAACAGCAGCTATAGATACGGAATGAGTTTTTCAAACTGTCACAACCTACGTAAGATGTCAGGAGAGAGGAACTGTTACAATGTTCTAGAACCGAGAATGTTCTCAATACCAATAAAAAAAATCTGCCAGCTGGCCTCCACTTACAGTTCTCAACTCTCAGAGTACATCCGAGCTCTGTTGGGCACAGAATCAAGCGGTGAGCGTCGATCGGGCACGGACATTGTCATCATCGTTTGAGATGCCGCCGAGAACAGAAGTCGTCGAGTCTGAAGAAGAACGAATTCGAACAGTGCCTGGCAATTGGTCCGCAAACTTCAAGCACTAAGCAAGATGCCTGTCTCGACCTTATTCTCACGCGATCCCTGAGTTTGAGGGATTATTCCATGCAGATCAGTTATTTCAGTCATCATATACCGATGTTCCTCATCCCTCATGAAATAAAGAAGAACTCAAGTATCAACTCAGCCTCAAGAGCAAACTCGTCTTTCTAGCAGAATACCACTGAAGCTGAACAGAGGTACTCGACCGATTTTGATCAGTTCTCTCTAATAGGGTTTCGATTCCTGCAGCAAGCGGACGCTGCATGCTGAAAGTTGTACAACTCGTGGAAGAACTCGCGGAGCGCTATGATCTACGAAGGCTACGGCTTCGGCTGGTAGCAGCGCCAGCAGCCGCAGCTGAGCAGTGCAGAACGCGCGTTAGAAAGTGCTACAAACTCGAGGAGCAGGCACAGTTTTTGTTCTCAGTCCGATGGAAGCGTCACGTCGCGCACTGTGCGAGCCACGACACACGACGCAAGGCAGAACAGCTGAAACCATAACGAGCATCAATGAGACCTACCGCGGCTGGGTTGCCTTGGGGCGCGTCGTTTTCAGGCTGGACAGACCTGGTAGGGTGTTGGGCGGCCGTGAGAATTCTATGCACCGAAATCGGATCAATTGAGTCATTCCAAATATCACTCTGAGAGTATAGACTTTATGGTAGCGAAAAAAAGAGCGCACTCACGGGGCGAGAGCCCGACGAAAACTTTCTAGTTGATCTGCGTTCGGGAATTGGATATTGAAAATTCCTCTAGCAGTCTGGAGGATCAGGATATGCCCCTCATTCCTTGAGAGCGTCTGATTGCCAAGTAGACGGGTCTGCGTTGTGGTTACACCATGGCCTGGAAAGCGAGAGTGTGAGAGCAGGGGCCTGCCGAGATTTTTTGAGGGGGGAGGGCACAGACTATTCTTCCATGGATTTGGAGGGGCCATGATCATAACACAGCCCGACAAAATAAAAAAAAATGATGCAACAAAGAAGGTGAGATCAGTTTCGGGGTATTTCGAGGTCGTAGATTCCGAATCTGGTCGCAGAAATTCTCTATCTGATCGTATAAGCGAGTTGCATCGATTTTTGTGATTTTCGGGTTTTTTCATCGATTGAATTTTTTTTCTCAGCTCCACGACAAGCTAGATCTTTGAAATTTTCATGGCAAGTAGACCAGCCGGGGAACTATATCTGCTGAAATTTTCGTGGAGTTCGGTGCACTGGTCTCCAAGATATAGGTCATCGAAGTTGAATTTCGACTGAAAAATGACGAGAACCTGGCTCTTCTGCGGCTGATAGCAGAAAAACCATAAGCCACACAGCAAATTCCCTTGCGTGGTTTGTAGGTCTCGATATTACGAACATTTTGAGACAAAGTTGAGCCCGATCCGACAAGCCGTTCACTTTTTATCGGCGAAAAACCGAAGCCCATCGGCGAAAAACAGCCCGAAAAAAGAGCCGAAATGCCGCGCGGGGTGGCGCTCTAAAGCTCGGAGCACCATAGATCCGAGTTTTAGGGGGCGTTTCGGCTCCTTTTTCAGGCTGTTTTTCGCCTATGGGCTTCGGTTTTTCGCCGATAAAAAGTGAACGGTTGGTCCGATCGGGCTCAACTTTGCTTCAAAATGTTCGTTATTTCGGGACCAACAGATCACGCAAGGGAATTGGCTGTGTGACTTATGGTTTTTCTGCTATCAGCCGCAGAAGAGCCAGGTTCCCGTCATTTTTCTGTCAAAATTCAACTTTGATGACCTATATCTCGGAGACCAGTGCACCGAACTTCACGAAAATTTCAGCAGAGATAGTTCCCCTATTGGTCTACTTGCCATAAAAATTTCAAGGATCTAGCTTGTCGTGGAGCTGAGAAAAAAAATTCTATCGATGAAAAAATCCGAAAATCACAAAAATCGATGCAACTGGCTTATACGATCAGATAGAGAATTTCTGCGACCAGATTCGGAATCTACGACCTCGAGATACCCCGAAACTGATCCCACCTTCTCTGTTGCATTTTTGCTGTAGAGCAGTGTAATCATTGAGCTCTAAGAGTATCGACCGGAACACGGTTGTCGATACTCTTAGCTAATGAAGGACGCCGCGTATCAAAGGGGCGCACAGATGATTGGCGCACAGCTATAATTGGAGCGAAAGTTATTGGAGCCCAAAAGATTGGAGCGCAAGTTATTAGAGCCCGAAAGATTGGAGCGCAAGTTATTAGAACGCAAGTTATTGGAGCGCAAGTATTTGGAGCGCAAAATATTGGAGCGCAAGTGATTGGAGCGCTTATTCCAGTCTCGTGCTGCGTCAGTCCATCTCTTCTTGGCCACATGCACGTTGCCTTCCGCGCGCCAAGCTATCCGCTGACCACAGACAACTCTGGTCGCTACAACTATGTGAAACTGAACCTACCTCATCTTACTGATCTTGTGAATCTTTGTGCGTTTCTGGGAGTTCGGGGATGTCTTCGGATTCGTACATCCACAAGAGGAGACGTATAACAACGAATAAGAAGATGCCGGCGAATATGACCATTGTTGGACTAAGCCCGTTTCTCTTCACACAATTGCGGCAGGGTCCCTAGAATGAAAATTGAAGGTCTCAGAGTACTCCAGGATGGATCGACGAGGCCAGAAATTCTGATTTTATTTCCTCGAATACAGTAGAGTCCCGTTAATTCGAACTTTTTGGGAGTCACAACCTGGAAAATTCTGCGAATAGCGAATTATCGGGATGTCCAAATGGGCGGCCAAAATAACTCGTTCAGTCATGCTCTAGACCAGTGGTTCCCAACCTGGGCGCGCGAGACTGTTCCCGGGGGTGCGCGGCGGCTTTTGGTGCGAAAAGCAACATCGCACAATGCGAAGATTCTATTAGGTTGCACCTAACGTTCGAAGGTCATGCCAACAAAGTTGTCGCTGTAACACCGTTTGGAACTTGTCAAGACGTCAGTGATCTCGATGGCATCACTGACGATGATCCGTCGCAGTCAGAAATCGAAATGAATGCGCGGTCGACGAGGCCAGGAATTGTGATTTGATTTCCTCGAATAACGAGAATATGGCTGCATTTGCTGGATTCTAACCACTCGCATTTCGTCCTCTTCTTTCTAGGGTCCTTGGGAAGATTCCTCGAATCAACGCTTCATATCTCCCAAAGCAGTGGTTGCCAACCTGGGGTGCGCGCGCACCCCTATTTCTGGCTACAAACAGAGACGGGCGGTAATTGGGGATTCAATCACCGATTATCCATCAATTACTCTTCAATTACTAATTGGTAATTGAAAAGTTACTAATCTTCCTCACGAAATTAGCAATTATGATTTAATTACTGACTTGTGTTCTGAAATTGGATCGTGATCATTTCCCAATCACTTTTTAATCACTCCTCAGATCGCATCGAAGTCCGCGAATGGGAAATTTTCCAGAGTTTGAAATTCTCTCTCGCATCGAGAAACCCTCGGACCGTCGATCAGACATTATCCCGAGTTGAAAGTTGAGCCGCGGATGTTTGCTTTTGCGAGTGGAGACGTTCGACCCCCTGAGTTTCTCTCCTTTCCCTTGTGCAGAGAGCGAAAATCCGGGGTCCGATCATAAAAAATACTTGAGCGGAAATAAAAGCTCAGAGTTGAAAGATTTGAGGCTGAAGTTATGCTGACGATGAGTTTGCTGTTACCATGAATGAGACGGAGCGCGGCAGACCTTTCTGTGGCTCAAGTTTGTAACTGGTCTTTTTTAGCAATTTCAATCCAAAGCGATCGAAGTGTACTTGGAAATCAATTGAGGAGTGATTGAAAATCAATCAAATACTGGGTAATTAAGTTATGTGGATCGAAGCAATTCGTAATCGCATTTACGAATTACTTCTTGAAAGTAATTGTGCCCAACCCTGGTTACAAGCGACGCTCGACGCCTGGTTAACAAAATTGTCGCTGTAACACCGCTCGGAACTCGTTTAACGAGCGAAAAACTCGTCACAAAAGATCGGTTACTTCCGTAGGCAGGGGTGCGCGAGAAGACATGAAACTCTCCCAGGGGTGCGCAGAGCGAAAAAGATTGGGAACCACTGTCCTAAAGAGTCTCCTCACTCATAGCCGATTCCGAGGACTGCGTTTGTTGAGAACAGAAAGATATGCCCGCGAGGTCCGATGAGGTTTAGCCTAGCGATAGTTAAGTTGTCGAAGCCACAGCTCCCCCGCTGCGATTTTGGTGAGATATTTACCCTATTTCCGTCTCCTCAGCTGGCAAGCAGGGTTGCCATTTAATTGTTTTCCCTGTGAGATTGAAGAGAAATTCATCGTATTCAGCTAAGCAGCTAGCCTAGAAATGGAAAACCTAATCTTTCCAGGATCCCTACCCTGTGGAATGCGGAATGATAACCGGAACGAAAGTCAGCATTCTGCGTTTCGATATCAGATATTTTGGATCCTTTTACGAGACGTTCATCAAACGCCAAAATTGGCTGCTGTCGTTCTCCTTCGGAGTGTCAGCGGGCATCGATGAGGACGAGATTCAACAATTGACTGTCACAAAGTTGATCAGCTTCATGAATAGGAGGCCACTTGGAATAGTTTGCCAGGCGTCGTTCCAATCGCAAGAGCGATGAGGATGACTGGCTCTCAGGCTGTCGCGGGAAAATGTTGCGAGAGAACAAAATCGCCAGAAAAATTGAGGAAGCAGGAAAAAAAATTCCAGGTATCCACTAGTGTGAATGCAAGAACAGAGGATTCCGTCAGGTGAATAGGGAAATAGCCAGCGAATTGAGATCGACCAACTGATCGAATCACACCACCTACGCGGCATAATCAAGTATGAAGAAACACTGATCATTGACATTGTCATCATCGTTTGAGATGCCGCCGAGAACACCAAGTCGTCGAGTCTGAAGAAGAACGAATCCGAGCAGAGCCTGGCAATTGGTCCGCAAACTTCAAGCACCAAGCAGGATGCCTGTCTCGACCATATTTTCACGCGATCCCCGAGTCTGAGGGATTATTCCATGCAGATCAGTTATTTCAGTCATCATAAACCCATGTTCCTCATCCCTCATGAAATAGAAAAGAGCTCAAGTGTCAACTCAGCCTCAAGAGCAAACTCGTCTTTCTAGCAGAATACCACTGAAGCTGAACAGAGGTACTCGACCGATTTTGATCAGTTCTCTCTAATAGGGTTTCGATTCCTGCAGCAAGCGGACGCTGCATGCTGAAAGATGTACAACTCGTGCAAGAACTCGCGGAGCGCTATGATCTACGAAGGCTACGGCTGCGGCTGGTAGCAGCGCCAGCAGCCGCAGCTGAGCAGTGCAGAACGCGCGTTAGAAAGTGCTACAAACTCGAGGAGCAGGCACAGTTTTTGGTCTCATTCCGATGGAAGCATCACGTCGCGCACTGTGCGAGCCACGACACACGACGCAAGGCAAAACAGCTGAAGCCATAACGGGCATCAATGAGACCTACCGCGGCTGGGCTGCCTTGATACGCGTCGTTTTCATGCCGGAAGGACCTGGTAGGGTGTTGGGCGGCCGTGAGAATTCTATGCACCGAAATCGGATCAATTGAGTCATTCCAAATATCACTCTGAGAGTATAGACTTTATGGTAGCGAAAAAAAGAGCACTCACCTGGCAATGGCTTGACGAAAACTGTCCATTTGTTCTGCGCTGGTGAAGTGAACGTTCAGCATTCCTCGCGCAGTGTGAAGGAATAAAATATAGTCTTCATTGGTGGGGAACGTCTGAGTGATCAACAATCTGGTTCTCATGGTAGTGGTACCATGGCCTGGAAAGCGAGAGTGTGAGAGCAGGGGCCTGCCGAGATTTTTTTGAGGGGGGAGGGCACTGACTATTCTTCCATGGATTTGGAGGGGCCATGATCATAATCATTGAGCTCCAAGAGTATCGACCGGAACACGCTTGTCGATACTCTTAGCTAATGAAAGACGCCGGAAGATTAGAGGGAGCAACCCGGCTACCTGGCGATGTCTTCACTACGTGAGATAGAGCGGGAGAACCACACTCTGACGCTGCTAAGGGGGGGGGGGGGGGAACGCCGCGTGCACGTCTGTCCGCGGCGGCCGGGAACCGCGCAGTAGGATTGAGCGTCGCCATGAGATGTAATGTCTTTGCCTCTAACCTCAGTCTATCATCTGTTACCGAGAAACTCAATGATAGAGACCTCAGAATTCCCAAGTCTGATATTCCGGCTGAATTCTTTGGGTCACCTACTGTCACGCTTCGGGTTATTCGGATTGACTCCACTGTTCCCCATACCGATCTGGTTGGAACCTCCTTCCGAAGGCGGACTGCGGACTCTCCGTGTAAATTGCACGACCGGTAGCGAAAACGATGGGAGGTTAGCTCTGCGTGTAATGAAGGGGCTGACAGCGATGCGGTGGACTGTCGCTGAGGAACGACAAGTGCTCTTGGGAACAATGTTCACCCAAAAGAGGAGGCGTTTCTACCTAGCCTTGAATGGCCGCCGGAGTGTACTAGTTACGATTGTGCTTCCGGATAGACAAATCGCGGGACAGCCCCTAAATCGCCTGGATTCACATAGCAGCGTCCCGAGAAAATTTCAGAGGAAACTCGTAGTTATGGATGGAGGGTTTAGCCCAACACTGCTGTGGTTTGCCGCAGGAATAGTGCGGCATCAGCGAGAGGAACCAGATTTCAGGCTGATGCCAACGCGAGCTATGTATCACCCAGGGCTCGGACCCCAGGGCCCGTCGAGCTCGTGGAAAGCATCCATGTATGCAGATTGTTGAAACAGAAGAATCTGTTTCGTTCGTTCTCCTCTGACTTCATAGTGAGTTATCACGGGGACAGCTGTGACCGAATGGGATCTGGGCTTATACTATGTGAAACTGTACTTACCTTATCAATCTCTGTGAGTTCCCGGCAGTTCTGGAACGTCTTCGGGTTCAACCATCCAGAAAAAAACCCAGACAATTATCATGAAGGCTATTCCACACAATATGACCGACCGTCGTGGCACCGAGTCCTCCTTTCTTGATACAGTTTCGGCACGGCCCCTAGAATGAAAATTGAAGGTCTCAGAGCACTCCAGCATGGATCGACGAGGCCAGAAATTGTGATTTGATTCCCTCGAATACAGTAGAGTCCCGTTGATTCGCACTTTTTGGGAGTCACGACCCGGAAAATTCAGCGAATAGCGAATTATCGGGATGTCCAAATGGGAGGCCCAAATAACTCGTTCAGTCATGCTCTAGACCAGTGGTTCCCAACCTGGGCGCGCGAGACTGTTCCCGGGGGTGCGCGGCGGCTTTTGGTGCGAAAAGCAACATCGCACAATGCGGAGATTCTATTAGGTTGCACCTAACGTTCGAAGGTCATGCCAACAAAGTTGTCGCTGTAACACCGTTTGGAACTTGTCAAGACGTCAGTGATCTCGATGGCATCACTGACG
This sequence comes from Neoseiulus californicus, assembly GCA_028455905.1. NCBI lineage: Eukaryota > Metazoa > Arthropoda > Arachnida > Mesostigmata > Phytoseiidae > Neoseiulus > Neoseiulus californicus. The sequence goes on from JAMQGS010000001.1 coordinate 41,128,517, forward strand.
ATGATCCGTCGCAGTCAGAAATCGAAATGAATGCGCGGTCGACGAGGCCAGGAATTGTGATTTGATTTCCTCGAATAACGAGAATATGGCTGCATTTGCTGGATTCTAACCACTCGCATTTCGTCCTCATCTTTCTAAGGTCCTCGGGAAGATTCCTCGAATCAACGCTTCATATCTCCCAAAGCAGTGGTTGCCAACCTGGGGTGCGCGCACCCCTATTTCTGGTTACAAACAGGGACGGGCGGTAATTGGGGATTCAATCACCGATGATCCATCAATTACTCTTCAATTACTAATTGGTAATTGAAAAGTTACTAATCTTCCTCACGAAATTAGCAATTATGATTTAATTACTGACTTGTGTTCTGAAATTGGATCGTGATCATTTCCCAATCACTTTTTAATCACTCCTCAGATCGCATCGAAGTCCGCGAATGGGAAATTTTCCAGAGTTTGAAATTCTCTCTCGCATCGAGAAACCCTCGGACCGTCGATCAGACATTATCCCGAGTTGAAAGTTGAGCCGCGGATGTTTGCTTTTGCGAGTGGAGACGTTCGACCCCCTGAGTTTCTCTCCTTTCCCTTGTGCAGAGAGCGAAAATCCGGGGTCCGATCATAAAAAATACTTGAGCGGAAATAAAAGCTCAGAGTTGAAAGATTTGAGGCTGAAGTTATGCTGACGATGAGTTTGCTGTTACCATGAATGAGACGAAGCGCGGCAGACCTTTCTGTGGCTCAAGTTTGTAACTGGTCTTTTTTAGCAATTTCAATCCAAAGCGATCGAAGTGTACTTGGAAATCAATTGAGGAGTGATTGAAAATCAATCAAATACTGGGTAATTAAGTTATGTGGATCGAAGCAATTCGTAATCGCATTTACGAATTACTTCTTGAAAGTAATTGCGCCCAACCCTGGTTACAAGCGACGCTCGACGCCTGGTTAACAAAATTGTCGCTGTAACACCGCTCGGAACTCGTTTAACGAGCGAAAAACTCGTCACAAAAGATCGGTTACTTCCGTAGGCAGGGGTGCGCAAGAAGACATGAAACTCTCCCAGGGGTGCGCAGAGCGAAAAAGATTGGGAACCACTGTCCTAAAGAGTCTCCTCACTCATAGCCGATTCCGAGGACTGCGTTTGTTGAGAACAGAAAGATATGCCCGCGAGGTCCGATGAGGTTTAGCCTAGCGATAGTTAAGTTGTCGAGGCCACAGCTCCCCCGCTGCGATTTTGGTGAGATATTTACCCTATTTCCGTCTCCTCAGCTGGCAAGCAGGGTTGCCATTTAATTGTTTTCCCTGTGAGATTGAAGAGAAATTCATCGTATTCAGCTAAGCAGCTAGCCTAGAAATGGAAAACCTAATCTTTCCAGGATCCCTACCCTGTGGAATGCGGAATGATAACCGGAACGAAAGTCAGCATTCTGCGTTTCGATATCAGATATTTTGGATCCTTTTACGAGACGTTCATCAAACGCCAAAATTGGCTGCTGTCGTTCTCCTTCGGAGTGTCAGCGGGCATCGATGAGGACGAGATTCAACAATTGACTGTCACAAAGTTGATCAGCTTCATGAATAGGAGGCCACTTGGAATAGTTTGCCAGGCGTCGTTCCAATCGCAAGAGCGATGAGGATGACTGGCTCTCAGGCTGTCGCGGGAAAATGTTGCGAGAGAACAAAATCGCCAGAAAAATTGAGGAAGCAGGAAAAAAAATTCCAGGTATCCACTAGTGTGAATGCAAGAACAGAGGATTCCGTCAGGTAAATAGGGAAATAGCCAGCGAATTGAGATCGACCAACTGATCGAATCACACCACCTACGCGGCATAATCAAGTATGAAGAAACACTGATCATTGACATTGTCATCATCGTTTGAGATGCCGCCGAGAACACCAAGTCGTCGAGTCTGAAGAAGAACGAATCCGAGCAGAGCCTGGCAATTGGTCCGCAAACTTCAAGCACCAAGCAGGATGCCTGTCTCGACCATATTTTCACGCGATCCCCGAGTCTGAGGGATTATTCCATGCAGATCAGTTATTTCAGTCATCATAAACCCATGTTCCTCATCCCTCATGAAATAGAAAAGAACTCAACTATCAACTCAGCCTCAAGAGCAAACTTGTCTTTCTAGTAGAATACCGCTGAAGCTGGACAGATGTACTCGACCGATTTTGATCAGTTCTCTCTAATAGGGTTTCGATTCCTGCAGCAAGCGGACGCTGCATGCTGAAAGATGTACAACTCGTGCAAGAACTCGCGGAGCGCTATGATCTACGAAGGCTACGGCTGCGGCTGCTAGCAGCGCCAGCAGCCGCAGCTGAGCAGTGCAGAACGCGCGTTAGAAAGTGCTACAAACTCGAGGAGTAGGCACAGTTTTTGTTCTCAGTCCGATGGACGCGTCACGTCGCGCACTGTGCGAGCCACGACACACGACGCAAGGCAGAACAGCTGAAACCATAACGAGCATCAATGAGACCTACCGTGGGTGGGTTTCCTGGGCGGGGCGCTTGGATTGCCTGCTCGGACCTGGTAGGGTGTTGGGCGGCCGTGAGAGTTCGATTTGCGAAATTGGATCAATTGATTCATCCCAAATATCACTCTGAGAGTATAGACTTTATGGTAGCGAAAAAAAGCGCACTCACGTGGTGAGGGTTCGACGAAAACCTTCCAGTTGTTGTGCGCTTGGGAATTGTATTTGAAGAATTCCCATCGCGGCCTGAACGAACACCATATGCTCTTCAGTCGAGAAGAGCATCTGATTGCTCACCATTCGGGTTTCCAAGGTGGTTACACCATGGCCTGGAAAGCGAGAGTGTGAGAGCAGGGGCCTGCCGAGATTTTTTGAGGGGGGAGGGCACAGACTATTCTTCCATGGATTTGGAGGGGCCATGATCATAATCATTGAGCTCTAAGAGTATCGACCGGAACACGGTTGTCGATACTCTTAGCTAATGAAGGACGCCGCGTATCAAAGGGGCGCACAGATGATTGGCGCACAGCTATAATTGGAGCGAAAGTTATTGGACCCCAAAAGATTGGAGCGCAAGTTATTAGAGCCCGGAAGATTGGAGCGCAAGTTAATAGAACGCAAGTTATTGGAGCGCAAGTATTTGGAGCGCAAAATATTGGAGCGCAAGTAATTGGAGCGCTTATTCCAGTTGACTAATTCTCGCGTAAGTTTTCAAGAATACGTTGCGCCCCAATCACTTGCGCTCCAAATCTTTGCGCTCCAAATACTTGTGCTCCAAATACTTGCGCTCCAATAACTTGCGCTCCAATCTTTCGGGCTCTAATAACCTGCGCTCCAATCTTTTGGGCTCCAATAACTTTCGCTCCAATTATAGCTGTGCGCCAATCATCTGTGCGCCCCTTTGATACGGCACCGCGGGAGAACCACACTCTGACGCTGCTAAGGGGGGGGGGGGAACTCTGCGTGCACGTCTGTCCGCGGCGGCCGGGAACCGCGCAGCAAGAGCGAGTTCTCAAATACAAATATACAAATCGCTACCTACGAAAGCATGCATCTTCGTAACTTGTTCCCCCGAGGCCTCCGCTCCGCGACCTGTTCTCGTTGAAGACTTCCGTACGCTCGGGCGTTTCCAAAGCGAGAAGTGAGAGTAAGCGTCGCCATGAGATGTAATGTTATTGTCTCTGATCTCAGTCCATTATCTGTTACCGAGAAACTTGATGATAGAGACCCCAGAATTCCCAAGTCTGATATTCCGTCTGAATTCTCTGCGTCACCTACTGTCACGCTTCGGGATATTCGGATTGACATCACTGTCCCTCGTACCGATCTGGTTAGAAGCTCCTCCCGGTGGCGAACTGCCGACTCTTTGTGTATATTGCACGGCCGGTAGCGAACGTAAGCGATGAGAGGAAGCTCTGCGTGCAATGAAGGGGCTGACAGCGACGCGGTGGACTTTCGCTGAGGAACGACAAGTCCTCTTGGGAACAATGTTCACTCACCACGGAGGCGTTCCTACCTCGCCTTGAATGGACTCCACAGCCACCGTTCTTCATGAGAGCACATAGCCGCCGAAGTGTACTACTTATGATGATGTTTTCCGATAGACAAATCGCGGGACAGCCCCTAAATCGCCGCTGATCGCCCGGATTCAAATAGCAGCGCCCCGAGAAAGTTTCAGAGGAAACTCGTAGTTATGAATTGAGTGTTTTGCCCAACACTGCTGTGGTTCGCCGCCGGAATAGTGCGGCCTACGCGAGAGGAACCAGATTTCAGCCTGATGCCAACGTGAGCCATGTATGACCCAGGGCTCGGACCCCAGAGCCCGTCGAGCTCGTGGAAAGCATCCATGCATGCAAATTGTTGAAACAAAAGAATCTGTTTCGCTCATTCTCATCTGACACCGTAGACAGCAGTCACCGAGTCGACCATGAAATGCAACCCACTGTGAATCTCATCGTGAGACTCTGTGTACCAGAGAACAGCAGCTATAGATACGGAATGAGTTTCTCAAACTGTCACAACCTACGTAAGATGTCAGGAGAGAGGAACTGTTACAATGTTCTAGAACCGAGAATGTTCTCAATACCAATAAAAAAAATCTGCCAGCTGGCCTCCACTTACAGTTCTCAACTCTCAGAGTACATCCGAGCTCTGTTGGGCACAGAATCAAGCGGTGAGCGTCGATCGGGCACGGACATTGTCATCATCGTTTGAGATGCCGCCGAGAACAGAAGTCGTCGAGTCTGAAGAAGAACGAATTCGAACAGTGCCTGGCAATTGGTCCGCAAACTTCAAGCACTAAGCAAGATGCCTGTCTCGACCTTATTCTCACGCGATCCCTGAGTTTGAGGGATTATTCCATGCAGATCAGTTATTTCAGTCATCATATACCGATGCTCCTCATCCCTCATGAAATAAAGAAGAACTCAAGTATCAACTCAGCCTCAAGAGCAAACTCGTCTTTCTAGCAGAATACCACTGAAGCTGAACAGAGGTACTCGACCGATTTTGATCAGTTCTCTCTAATAGGGTTTCGATTCCTGCAGCAAGCGGACGCTGCATGCTGAAAGATGTACAACTCGTGCAAGAACTCGCGGAGCGCTATGATCTACGAAGGCTACGGCTGCGGCTGGTAGCAGCGCCAGCAGCCGCAGCTGAGCAGTGCAGAACGCGCGTTAGAAAAAACTACAAACTCGAGGAGCAGGCACAGTTTTTGGTCTCAGTCCGATGGAAGCATCACGTCGCGCACTGTGCGAGCCACGACACACGACGCAAGGCAAAACAGCTGAAGCCACAACGGGCATCAATGAGACCTACCGCGGCTGGGCTGCCTTGATACGCGTCGTTTTCATGCCGGAAGGACCTGGTAGGGTGTTGGGCGGCCGTGAGAATTCTATGCACCGAGATCGGATCATTTCAAATATCACTCTGAGAGTATAGACTTTATGGTAGCGAAAAAAAGCGCACTCACATAGTGATTGCCTGACGACAACTGTCCATTTCTTCGGCGCTGTTGAATTTGACGCTCAGGACGCCTTGTGCCGTTTCGAGGAATAAATCATAGTCTTCATTCCTGGACGCAACCGTTTGACCGCTTAACAACCTGCGCTCCAGGGTGATGATCCCATTTGCTGGAAAGCGAGAGTGTGAGAGCAGGGGCCTGCCGAGATTTTTTTGAGAGGGGAGGGCACAGACAATTCTGGGGGGGGGGGGAAACCGCGTGCACGTCTGTCCGCGGCGGCCGGGAACCGCGCAGCAAGAGAGAGTTCTCAAATACAAATATACCAATCGCTACCTACGAAAGCATGCATCTTCGTAACTTGTTCCCCCTAACTTGCGATCTGTTCTTGTTGAGGACTTCCGTACGCTCGGACGTTTCCAAGGCGAGAAGTGAGAGTGAGCGTTGCCATGAGATGTAATGTTATTGTCTCTGATCTCAGTCTAGTATCTGTTACCGAGAAACTTGATGATAGAGACCCCAGAATTCCCAAGTCTGATATTCCGGCTGAATTCTCTGGGTCACCTACTGTCACGCTTCGGGATATTCGGATTGACATCACTGTCCCCCGCACCGATCTGGTTAGAAGCTCCTCCCGGTGGCGGACTGCGGACTCTCCGTGTAAATTGCACGACCGGTAGCGAAAGCGATGGGAGGTTAGCTCTGCGTGTAATGAAGGGGCTGACAGCGATGCGGTGGACTGTCGCTGAGGAACGACAAGTGCTCTTGGGAACAATGTTCACCCAAAAGAGGAGGCGTTTCTACCTAGCCTTGAATGGCCGCCGGAGTGTACTAGTTACGATTGTGCTTCCGGATAGACAAATCGCGGGACAGCCCCTAAATCGCCTGGATTCACATAGCAGCGCCCCGAGAAAATTTCAGCGGAAAGTCGAATTTACGGATTGAGTGTTTTGCCAAACACTGCCGTAGTTTGCCACCGAAATAGTGCGGCATGAGCGAGACGAACCAGATTTCAGGCGAACGCCAACGAGAGCTATGACACAGGGCTCGGACCCCAGAGCCCATGGAGCTCATGAAAAGCATTCCTGCATGCAGATAGTTGAAACAAAATAATCTGTTTCGCTCATTCTCCTCTGACGTCATAGTCAGCAGTCACCAAGTCGACCATGGAATGCAACCCACTGTGGGACTCTGTATAACAGAGATCAGCAGCTGTAGATACGGGATGAGTTTCTCAAATTGTCTGAGAGAATCTGCGTAAGAATTATATCAGGAGAGAGAAACTGCTACAATGTTCTAGAATCGAGGATGTTCTCAACACAAAGAAAAAAATCGAAAAAGAAAATGAGATGATCGCAAAGCACCCGCACCCCCTGGAGGACGACCTCGTCCCAACGTTATCTCCGACGGCTCAACCAAAATTGATATCCTCCGACGAAGTCATCGAGGCTCTCAAAAGCTTTCCAGTCGGAAGCTCCGGCGGTCCCGACGGGCTCACCGCACAGCACATCCTTGACATGCTCTCTGTGGCTGGCGAGGTGCGCCGCATCCTAGTCTCGTCCTTGGCGAAAGTCTGTGATATTGTGGCCCGGGGAGCTGTACATGGGGACGCCCGGGACATCGTTTACGGTGCTTGGCTCGTCGCAGCGGCGAAGCCGTCGGGTGGTCTCAGGCCGATCGCTATCGGGAACACCCTGAGAAGACTGACCGCCAAGATACTGCTGGTGCGAGTGAGAGCCACGGCCTCGACGCTCTTGGGCCCCCGCCAATTGGGCTTCGCGACACGCGGTGGATCCGAGGTTGCAGTGCACAGCGTTCGCACATGCCTGCACAGCAACGAGAGGAGCGTCTTCCTCAAAGTCGACTTCCAAAAACGCTTTCAATAGCCACAGACGAGACACGATGCCGAAGGAATTTCACGCGCACACGCCGGAGATATTCCGAATGGTCGCTCACGTATATAGCTCCCCGACGCCCATCTTCTTTGGGGACTCACGAATCGAGTCGCGTGTAGGATGTCAACAAGGCGATGTATTCTCGCCGCTGTTGTTTTGCATGGTTCTGCGCAACACTCTTGCCTCGCTTCAGAGCGACCTTGCCGTAGCCTACCTAGACGACGTGTCACTCTGTAGCCGCGACCCAGAGCGTATAGAGGAAGACATCAGCCGAATCCAGGCCAAATACGCCGAGCACGGTCTACGCATGAATCCATCGAAGTGTGAGATCCTCGTCAGAGGATTCCCTCCCTCCGAGAGCCGAGATATATACGGCCGAATCGCCCAGATCATCCCGGGCTGCCGCCAACTCTCGGACGAGGCAGAAGTAGACTTGCTGGGAGCTCCAGTATTTGAGTCCGGTGTCCCCCGCGCATTTGAGGCAAAAGGACTCGTCTACGACTGCATATTTCGGCGGCTCCAACATGTTGGCAGCCATGTGGCAACTTACATCATGCAGAGAGCGGCGGGCGTGTCAAAGCTGACCTACCTACTTCGTGCGAGCCCGCGTACAGGGCGAGGGACTCCTTGAGTCTCCTGGACGAAAAATTCGCGGCGGCCTTCGAGGGCATCTTAAAAATCTCCCTTTCTGGAGATGCCCTCACTCAGCTCTCACCCCCATATCTCACGGCGGAATGGGTATACCAACGCCATCGCGACATGCGTTGCCAGCGTTCGCAGCATCCACCCACGCGGCTGAGACCGACGTTCTTAGCCTCTTGAGCTCTGATGCAGCCCAGGTACACCTACGCTCAGAAGCTGTAGGCGCGTTCATAGAGACATATGGTGGGGCTCCAAATGATGACGATCGGCCAAGACAAGCCAAATGGACTCACCTGGCAAGCGAGCGGATTCTTACAGACCTGCGGCTCAAGTTGGCACACTCAGAGATGGATTCAATTCGCCTCACGGGAGTTGCGCTTCCTGAGTCTGGGTGGTGGCTGCAAGCCCTCCCGTCCGTGAACCTGGGCACGTTGCTATCAGACGTCGACTTCATTCGAGCCGCAGGGCTCCGACTGGGACTGCCCATCGTTGAGGAGAGCACCTGCCCATGTGGAGCGCCGATAGACCGTTTCGGCCTCCTTCGGCTCAGTTGCGGCAAGCTGGCATCCGGTAGGCTAGCCCGTCATGCTGCGATCAACGACCTACTGGCGCGTGCGCTCCGACAGGCTGGCATTGTAACGAACGGTCAATTCTGATTTTCCCGAGCTCGACGCGTTTCGTAGGTAAATCTCTAAGTTCGAACAATTACGCATCGCTCACGGCGATTCTCTCGTCGACGATTTTGGAGGCGCTCCCGCGACGTTCCGTCAAAAAATTCAATGCAGGGTACGACGATGCGGCCGAGAGCGAGTCTTGCGAGTTAGAACGTCTGATGAACTTCTTAGAGCGAGAGGCCGACCTTATTAAAAAATGCAACAGATTGGGCGGCAGGTCCGAAGACAGTCGAACGCTGCCTCCGAAGCAAAAAAATTTCAACCCGAGCAGGGGCGGCCACAGCTCGCGCGATAGGTTCGAACCAAAGCCCGAATACAACCAAAAATCGCAATACTCGTTTGTTAGCACTGTCGACTCGATAGATCACTCTTGTATCTTTTGCTCGAAAGACCACCAAAGCGCCAAATGCAACAAAAAAATGTCGGTGGAAGGAAGAAGGAAATGCGCGAGTGCCAAGAATGCCTCTTGGAGATGCCTTCGACGCAATCATTCGGCCCAGAAGTGCCGCGCGCGCGTTTCTAACTGTCCAAACTGCAACGGCAGGCATTCGGTATTGCTGTGCCAGCGGCAAAAAGATCGTGAACAGTCCAACGAAGTCGTCGTCGGGGCGTCGCACTGCGACGCCCCCGAGGTCGACTCGGAAGAGATAGACTTCCGCGGCGTGGCAGGCAGCGCCACCGGCGGCCAGCGGCTCAGCATAGTAGAATTCAAACTCAAAAGCAGGTTCTCTAAATCGGCAATCAAAGTGCGCTGTCCCGCGGTACCCATCGTAATCGAGGGCATTTTGCCAAGAGCCCGTCTCAGGGAACCTCTCCCAGAGCTTGCCGATGTCAGGCTCGAGTCGTTCCCAGAGGAGATCGACATGTTGATCGGCGCAGATCTACTCCCGCAGGTGTATCACGGAATGTATAAAAGGATAGGCAGCCTGATAGCGCAGCCTACTATTTTCGGTTGGTTCATTTGGAGCGACGTCGGCGTCAACCAGTTCGCCAACTCGGTTATCACGGCCGTTGGTCTGACTCAGTCGGTCAGAGAGACGCCGGTCGACATCCCCCAGCCAAGGCTACAGAAGTCGAAGGAAACGTTGGAATATTTAGAGTTCTTGTGGGACACAGAGCTATTCGGCATAGAACGCTCGGTTCCCGACGAGGAGCAGCTCTCCGCCCAACATATGGAGCAGTTTTTCAGGCGCTCAGTAAAGCGAAATCACGAGGGACGCTACATCGTCACGCTGCCGCTTAGGGAGAACTTGAGCACATTGGGAGGTAACCAGAAATTGGCATACTCCAGGCTGGTTCACTTCCTAAAGCAGGCGAAGAAGAAGCCGCACCTCCTGGCCGCCGTAGACGCGAAAATCAGGAAATACATCGAGAAAGGCTACGCGGAGGAAGCGACCCCCAGACAACCGAACCAGCCGGCACATTACCTCCCGCTCCTCGCAGTAGCCAAGAAGGCACTGACGGAGGCACTGGAATTTTAGGTCCGCGTTGTCAAGGACGGAGGATCGCGAAGCGCCGACCAGGCGTCGCTCAACGACGTCATGGATCAGGGCCCCAACCTGCTCCCAGATATCATCAAGGTGCTCTTCAACTTCCGGCGCAAACCGATCGTCCTAAACGCGGACATCCAAGCTGCGTTCATGCAGTTCCTAATCAACAAAGACCAACGCACGTTCCTGAGACTCTATTGGCCGCTCGGCATCTCTGAGAATCCCCAGGCGCCGGTGGAAGAGTTCTGGTCAACGGTACTAGACTTCGGCATCATCGCCGCGCCATGGATCGCATGCGCTGGCATCCGTTTCCACCTCGACTCAGAGATCTCAGCCCATCCCGAACACGCAGAGGTCCTTCGCGAGGTGCGAGAGACGGTCTACATGGACGACCTGTCTATCGGCAACTACTCGGTGGCAGAGGCCAAGGAAACGGTCAAAAGTCTGATCGAAACTTTCCAGGGGGGTCACTTTCCCCTTGGAAAATGGGCCACGAACAACGCCGAAGTGGCAGAGTTCATCGCTAGTTTCACAGGATCTGATCGCGAAGCGATCTCAGTGAATCGACCGAATGGGAGATTCCTGGGCATTCCTTGGAACCAGCTATCCGACTACTTGTTCATCGAGCCAGGCGAAGTTAGGAAACTTCTCCTCGCAGGACCGCCAACGAAGAGGAAGCTCTTGAAGGGTCTCAGCGCACTTTTCGATCCTCTAGGTTTCATCACCCCGATCGCGATCAACTTCAAGATCCTGTGTCAAGCAGCCTGGCAAGCCAACGTAGATCGGGACACGCCATGGTCTGGAGAACTGGCGGAGCGCTACAGATCGGCCGCAGCGAACTTGGATTTCGTTGACAAGATCAGAGTCGCGCGCTGCATATGTCCCCGTGCAGATGAAGCGGTCACGAGAGAAATCCACATCTTCGCAGATGCTTCCCTCCTGGCGTACGCATGTTGTGCGTACCTCAGAGAGTTCACCAAGGGAAGGCCAGAGACGGTGACCGTCCGCTTCCTTTTCGCGAAAGCTCGTGTAGCGCCGCTGAAGGCGAAATACACGATTCACCGTCTGGAGCTCCTTGCCGCCACGTTGGCAGCGCACGTCGCGAAGACGATTTCAGAAATTTTGCCGGAAAAAGTTGACAGAACGTTCTACTATACGGACAACTCAGCCACTCTACACTGGATAAGAGACCCGAAACCAGACCGATGGAAGGCTTTCGTGTCGAATCGAGCAAGACACATCCAGAAGATCGCGGACCCCCAGCATTGGTTTTTTATCCGAACGGCGGAAAATCCCAGCGACTTGGCGTCCAGAGGATCACCCATCGACTCCGACGAACTGCGAAGGTTCTGCCTGATGGGCCCGGCGTGGCTCTCGACTCTTGACGACCCGGAGCCGCATGCGCTCAACGCGTCCGAACCGGCCCCAGAGTGCGTCACGGATCGCAGGGCACAGGTGGTCTCAGCGGTCAGCGTAGCACATCAATCCGACCCCATAATAAACAAGCAGTTTTCGTCTTGGGTCAAGGCAGTCAGAGTTACTGCATACATGCTAAGATTTGTAGAAGGGTCCAGAAATAAAACTCGAGAGCCAGCCAAAGCTATCGAAGCCACGGAGTTTCGAAAAGCAGAGGATGCGCTCGTAAAAAACATTCAGCTCTCGTATTTCAAGGCGGAAATCGAAACCGGAGAAGCCAGTATTCCGAAGGGCAGTCCGTTGTATCAATTGCGGCTGTTTCGAAGCGAGGACGGATTCCTGCGGTGCCGCTCGCGGTTGGAAAAGTCCGAATCCATGAGTTACGACGAGAAGTTCCCCATTTTATTGCCAGCCAAGTGTCACTTGGTCGAGCTATTGATGGCATCGATCCACGCCGCAGGATGCCTGCATACAGGCGGAGTAGCAAACATTCTGCACCACCTGCGGGCTCGTTTTTTCGTCTCGGGAGCCAGAGCTATGGCTAGGGCTGGGAGTTTTTCACGGCCGCGACGAAGTCCGTGAAATTCACGGCATTTTTCCGGCGATATCCCATAGACAAGCAATGGGAGTCGCGAAATGCTGTGAAATTTTGGAAAAAATGCCGTGAAAAACTCCCAGCCCTAGCTATGGCCAAGTCAGTGATCGCTCGTTGTAAAACGTGCATAAAGTTTTCAGCGAAACCAGCCTCGCTTCCAACACCCCCGCTGCCGAAATTCCGAATCCAGGAATGCCGTGGACGCGAGGAAAGCGTCTTATCTGGGACGTGGCCGTGAAGTATCCGTTCGCGCCAAGCTACCGTGGCATCGCTTGCAGTCTCCGGGCTGTCGCCGCGCGAGGCGAGGTGAATAAAAGAGCAAAGTACAAGTCGCTTGAGAGCGAGTTCTGGCTCGTTCCGTTCATCGTGGAATCCACCGGCGTGTGGGGAGAGGCAGCGCTTGGCCTCGTGAAGGAAATCGGAAGAGGGATCACCGCTAGAGACGCTGATAAAAGGGCAGCGTCGTTCGTTCGCCAACGGATCGCCGTAGAGGTTCAACGAGGGAACGCGAGACTCATAGCGGGCGGTTTGCTCCAGAGTAACGCCCTCGGCGAACTTTGTTCCCTGAGCGGCTGACTTCTCTGTGAAGTCTCCGCGCCAGGCGCCCCCAAGTTCTGTTAAGGGGGTACCGTACTGAAAAATCGATATTTTCGTCACCCCAACCGATTTTTTGTTCTGTGCATAATTCGGTAGGGGGGACCATCGAGAATCAACACGCGAAATTTGGAACCCAGCGAGCAGCGCATGGACGCATTTTTCAAGATGCCGTCATGGTCACTGGTAGGCATGCACCCGTTGCAACGGCAAGAACGGGCCGTTGCGACGGGCCGTTGCAACGGCCCGTTGCAACGGCGTTTTTTACAACGGCACAAAAATTGCCAAATGCACTCAGAAATAGTTTTTTTTCGCTGATTTCGAGGAAAATAAAGCTTATTGGGAGTTTATAGGGCTATTGGGACAGGAAAATCAAGTTTTCTGGATGATTTTTGACGAAAACGGAGAATTCGAGCCGTTGCAAAATATGCCGTTGCAACGGGCCGTTGCAACGGCCCGTTGCAACGGCAAACGGCAACGGCTATAAAATATGCTCGGGAGAGCAAACTTTGGGATCTCATGAGAAAATAACGGTGTCTCTGAGTTTCCCTTGGAGTGTATGCATCTCGGAGAGAAAACACTGAGTGGGCAGTGAGTGCGGGCGGGTGACATTCTCGCTTCGGTCTTGGACCTGATGCGATGCAAAACTGATGGAACTTGATCGTGGGAACATCGTCGTCAGCGCTCGATAGAGAGCCGCAAGATGTGCATGTGTGCGTAGCACGTTTCGCGATTGGATCTGCCGCGAATTTTCGAAAAGCTCCAAACAGGTTCCAGACCTAACTCCTGTCATTGACAATTCCGCGGGAACCCTTCGGTCACGAGTAAACGGCCCTATGCCGGAGAATGATTTCGAGGGCCGGCGTTACAGTCTGGCAGATCTTACAAACCTCATTTTTGGGACATACTCCTCTTGGAACACTATCATCGAGGAAGCGGACCCATGGGTGGCTTGTGGAAATTAAATGTGGAAGGACTGGGAGAATAGATGGAGTCACCTGGTTCCCAGTACGCGGTCAAGTCCTCAACAGGAGAAGTCTGAACTTCAAGAGTTACTGCCCCAGTCAGTTTTTCTCTCAGAGATGCATTTACTCCCAGGGAAACTCACAGACACGGTTATATTCTCATGAGATCCCCGAGTTTGCACTCTTGAGCATATTTTAGAGCCGTTGCAACGGGCCGTTGCAACGGCCCGTTGCAACGGCATAATTTGCAACGGCTCGAATTTTCTATTTTCGACGAAAATCATCCCGAAAGCATGATTTTTCTGTCCCGCTAGCCCGGAGAACTCACAATGAGCTCTATTTCACTCGGATCTAGGGAAAAAAACAATTTCTGAATGAATTTGGCAAGTTTGGTGCCGTTGTAAAAAAAGCCGTTGCAACGGGCCGTTGTAACGGCCCGTTGCAACGGCCCGTTCTTGCCGTTGCAACGGGTGCATGCCTAGTCACTGGCAGGGCTCTAAACGCTGTAGATCCTGATGCTGACGTCGGACTCCGATCTAGTACGAATACAGCGACCCGGAAGCGTTCGACAGCTGCTCGGGAGAAACGCGGCCTTCCACGACCGAATCAAAGCGCCGGGAGACGGAAATCTTCCCGAATTTTAGAGCCCGATCTACACACCGGAGGTTTCATGTATATCACCGTGTTTCAGTATTGTGATTGCTTCAAAATTGATTGGATACAGTTATTCAACCTCAATTTCAGGAATTAAAACACCGTTGAACGGAGACGACTCTATTTTCAAGAGATAATCGGTTTTCAGTCGTCGTTATGAAGTTGACTCATCTCGTAATGATGATTGTCGCGATCAATGGAAAAACTTCGTCGTCTTCGGAAGTCCGATACCGACACGCATTTTGATGACTCTTGGATTACGAGTCCATTGCAGCTTATTTGATCAAAATATAGGGCATCAAAACTTTGAATGCGTTTTTCTCAGTTCGTGGAAATCGCATTCCGGCTGATCTTCAAAACCGGTTCCTGAGAAAAGCACGCGACCGATTGCCCCCAATTTTTTATGATAATAAGAGCATGGTTGGGGGTTGATGCGTATGTATCGGGCTTCGGATTATTTCGCTCAGGTTATCAGAACGCCGACCTCGAAATACGGCCGTGTGGGACAAACCGTGATTTTTCACCGTAACGCGAAATCTCAACTCCGTGAAAAATTCCTGGAGAATTTCATCGAAATTCCAGATACTTACGCACATACCCCCACCCCTCCTCTACACATCGCCACTTGTCCCGCGAAAATCGCACGCGTGGTTTTCTCTGGAATCGGTTTTGCCCGAACCCATGATTCTTCGCCATTATTTCGAAGACAACGAAGTTCGCGGGAACTTTTATTTTTCCTGAGGGGATAATCGTGGGTACCCTTCCTGGTGGTGATAGTCTCACTTCTCTAAGTGCAGTCCCGGAGAAATTCGCAATTTCAGTACGGTACCCCCTTAAATAAAAGTCAAGAAAAAAATCCTGTCAACTACCGTTCACTTACCATTCCTGACTACGAGAAAAACCCCTTGATCTGTGCGGCTGATTATATCACTCGATGCGAGTCTAGCGCGACTGTGAATCTTCTTTTTTCGGTGAAAACTTTCACCCCTGAAAACTCATCTTCAAGCTCCATTTTTACTGGATTTCCTGAAAAGGAAATCGTTATAGGTGCAGAAAAAACACGCCTGGGTTCCACGGAGCTATTGTACAAAACTCGATATGCACGTCGATCCTAACCGTCAATGAGAATATGCCATCGAAGTCGGATAGTCACTCAGCGCTACTCACCTAATGGCTCAAGTAATTCCACCACCGATGAACCACGAAGCAAATGCTTCGATCTCCTTGCTGGCGGAGCGCGCGGCGGTGGACTAGAGCAGGCGGCGGGCTGGGTGGTTTCGGATTCCATCGTAAACAATAATAGATCGTCGTCTCTGAATCGAATCGTCAGAGTTGCCGGGACAGCGGAGTTCTCAGCAAATGTAGTTTCTTTCACTGCTCGCTCCGCAAGGAAAAGCATGTTGAACTTGGCGACTTCTTCTATCGAAACAGCCAGAGGTATGTTGTCACAATCCCGGCGCTTCGAGGATTGAAAGCTGCTCACGGAATGGTGGGAAAATTCTTGGTTCCATGTGAAGATAGCCCATGATGATGAATGGAGGAAACCTTTTCTGATGTTCAGTCTAGTTCGGGCAGTTTGACAGCTTCCGACACCGAGCCCGTGTGGAACTTCTCCCAATTGGGCGCGCTCAACGTGACATTGCCGGTGATGATGAGAGCTTCAAAACTTCGATGTGGGTCGCTGTTTCAATGCATCGAGAAATCGTGTTTGTTGATCTTACCTGATCAATTTCAGGGCATCTTCTGTTTCACCCTACTCTTGGCGTGATATAAATTTTCATCCGCCATTCAAGATGTGAGGAGAGCGAGATAAGTCCGCTTCTCTCCTAGGCCTGGCGGGATGCTGCCCGCGCTCTCGAAAGCTTTCCGTTTCCGGCTTGCCACCGGTTCTTCTCCGCGACCAATTCTAGCAGCGCTCTGCCGCCGGGGAGCCCGCGTTCTCTGATGTGGGATCTGGTCCGCTATGACCAGCCTGAGCAGCAAGAGTGGATCGTTGCACCCAAGAGAATCAGTTAATTGAAGGCATATCCCGTTGCTTTCTCCAGTGATATACCTCGCCTTCTCATCAACTGCTTCTCCATGATCTCCAATCGATCGTTTTTTCTCACGTCAGGCAACCTCGGTTGGTGAACATTATGGATCCAGGACCGTCGACCTCGACCGGCGGCTACACAAACATGGGGCATGGCGAAACGTCAACGTTGGAGGGCCTGGGTTTGATCTACGATCAAACAGAGCTCGAAGACGACATCATCGGTGATATCGACGATCACATGCGGACCACAGAGAGGCTCGACAAAGATAGGCAGCTCCAGGACATAGCTGAAGAATTGAAGTGAGTGTTCGGCATTTAAGGAGGTGAAGCGATACATGAAGCCGTGGCGCCAGGATGTCACCAGGGAAAGTGTTCTCGACGTGTTCTTCCGAGTGGCCCAATGTGCACATCTATTTCGGCAGTGTCACGACATCTACAGTGTCACCGCTGCAGTGTCGTGAAGCTGCGGCATGGCCGGGCGGAACCTTACGCGCAGGCCAGCATTTGATCAAAGTCAATGCGAATGCCTCAGTTCAACGTCGAGAATTATCCTTCATCACTAGATGAAGATGCGAATCTAAGCGATCAGGTTCGAGCGTGAATGAGGTGGCCCATGGCGGCGTCTGCTGCTGTCTGTTTTTTTGGCTCCGAGATCGGTTTTCCTGTCTCTGCGCCCGAAGTCAATGTTCGATTATTATCGCCTATTGCTACAGCTCGAATTGGTTTCCGTACACATCAGTCATCGATCTCAGCGTCCTTCAGACCGGAACGATATATCCTCGAGGACGAAATTTACTTAGCTTGGGGACAAGTTATGTTCGCGATCGCCGTATCTGGATGATTAAACAGCCCGACACCGGAAATGCTTCAGAAAAGTTGCTATTTGGGCTCGGGTGCATCAGGGTTGACGATTCCGAACCCGAGAACCGTTCCTCAGATCAGCTCTTGTTCTTCTTTGGAGGGGTCCGGCGGATTCTCGTGATTCTTCACATCCGCTTCAGGATGAGCCAGATCTATGGGAATATTCTGGGACCTTCCGAGTGCCACGTACTCCTCCTGCTTTTGATCGTGGTGCGAATTTCTTTTCACGAGCTATTGGCATTCCAGACAAACGAAGCTGAGGATCAAGACTATAGATGACCACCTGAGCACCATCAAGGATGAGAATAGCTTGTCAAAGAGCGTTCGCAAGAACATTCAAATGATCAAAAAAGAGAAGGTAGTCGGGTTCTCTCCCAGATGATTCCGCCGATAAATGACATTCTCGTGGCGAATGACCGAAAAATCACCTCTCTCTCTTTCTTTTTCGACCAGGAAAACAAGGAGAAACAACTCAGGAAACTAGAGGCGAAGCTGCGTAGTTTGAAGATCTATCTCGGCCATGAGGACATCCCGACCTCTGAGGAGGTGGACGACGAGACGCGGCTCCAGCTCCAGATGCTTCTCGGCGATGAGGAGACGGAAAACGACAAGAAGATCAAGAGAGGCGAAATCACTCCTTTCGAAACGGTAAATTCTCCAGGCTAAACTAGTTCTGCTGTCATCTCTCTCTCTCTCTTATTTCCGAATCTCCCGTGGAAGTTCAATCTGTCACTTGTGTGATTTGCGGTATCCTAGCTCCTTGAAATCTGACGTTTCCATCAGGTACGAGCGTTGAAGCTCCCCGAAGTAGATATGTTCGACCAGTTCCTTGATGAAGAGATGAATAGCGGAAAAAGAAAGCAAAATAAGAAGGCCGCAAAGTCCGAAGCAATACAGCCGAAGCAAACATTGATGACGCACGCAAAGGCTTCGAAGAGACTGTCCGAAGTCGGCACCGATCTGGAACTACTCAGGTGGGTTGCTTGGAGCTCTGGCGCAGCATCAGCAGTCGTCACGACTGCTTCGTCCATGGAATAACGGTTCATGGCTCGAATTTCATCCCTAGACCGAAGAAAAAGACTCGCCGGTACCGTGATTTGCCGCTCGGATCGACAACAGAACACGTTTCTGAGAACATCCTCAGGCTCAATGATGATTCAGTCGACGAAAGGAGTCAATCCCCGGGGTAAGCGTGGCCGAACGCTAGCGGACAAGCTCACGAGGGCAATGTTGAACTGCTCCAGTCTGAAGGAAAGTGTATTTCCAGAGCGGAGGAACCGGATATCTCCAATGGTGATTCAGATTACGATCCGAGCAAAGAGAGGGAGAGCAGTGTAGAAACTGACCTCAACGTGGATGATTATGAGGACGACGACGACGACGATTCACCAGAGCGATCCAGAAAGAGGAACAAGTTGGGATACCTTGATGACGGCGATATTCGAGTAAGAGGTTCACGTTGATCGAACGGACAAAATAGTGGAAGTCCCATAGCATTGACGATATTCCCCTTGATGCCGTCGCTGAGGTGGCCTATTTCCCATTTGCAGGCCTATCAGGCAAGACTCAAGGACCTGCCCGACGACAGCGACTGTGAAGATGAGGACGTGGATGAGGACTTTCGGATGCCCTCTTCCTTGTGGAACCGACTCTACCGATACCAACAGACTTGCGTGAAGTGGCTGTGGGAACTTCATCAATTCAAATGTGGAGGCATTATAGGCAAGTAATCTGTCCCGGTCCGGTAATCCGTGATCGCTAACGGTCCTTCATGCACTATCCTCGATTCTTCACAACCCGCCCAGCGTGCTGAGTTTGGAATAATTGCTGCGCAGGCGATGAGATGGGCTTGGGAAAAACAGTTCAGGCTATCAGTTTCTTACGCGGATTGCGCCATTCGAACACGAAGCTTCCGGGAGAGATGTATCGCGGACTAGGACCGGTTATTCTAGTGTCTCCAGCCACTGTGATGCATCAGTGGGTCAAGGTTAGTCAGAAGATTGGTTAACTGCTTCAATGGGTCGGATTGATGCATCATTTAATGCGAAACGCATTCGTTCGTCCAAGGCAGAGGCAGTCAGTTCCGCGCAAAATAAATCCACGGTTTTCCGGCACTTGAGTCCCTTCGACAAACTTACGAAGATCGGTGAATTCTCCGCAGGAATTCCATAGATGGTTTCCCAGGCAGAGAGTTGGAATCCTTCATAATTCTGGTTCATATTCCGGCAAGAAAAAATCAACTCTCGTAGAGGAAATCCACAATCAAAAAGGCACACTGATCACCTCTTATCAGGTATGAGTCGAGTACTATCTAGTGGGAATTTCAGACGCAACCAAGCCTCAGCTACTCTCACTAGTCGTCTAGAAAATTCTCACGGTCAGGCGGGGCGCTGTGCCCATTGCAGAATTTCTCACCTACTTGTAATACTTTTCTGACTCTTCTCCTCACACCAGGGCATTGTCATGTATTTAGACGATCTACTACAACATCATTGGCACTACATTATCCTTGACGAAGGCCACAAAATCAGGAATCCGGACGCTCAAGCGACGTTGGCCGTTAAACAATTCAGGACGCCACACCGGCTCATCCTCTCAGGATCTCCGATACAGAACAATCTGAGAGAGCTATGGTCCCTCTTTGACTTCGTATTCCCGGGCAAGCTCGGCACGTTGCCAGTATTCATGGCGGAGTTCGCGGTGCCCATCACTCATGGAGGCTATGCTAATGCTACAGAGACCCAGGTAAGAAACGAGGAGCAATCGACACATCATGAGCGCTCGGGGCATTAACCAAGCCAAAGCCTCTGAAAACATCAGACGCAGTAATCATAACTCAGGCATCGCACTATTCACGTCATTTGAAGGTCGCTGTTGGATATCGATGTGCGACCATTCTCCGGGATACAATCAAACCTTACTTGTTGCGACGAATGAAGAGTGATGTCAAAACGAGCATAAACTTGCCGCCAAAGAACGAGCAAGTGATTTTCTGCAAGT
Organism: Neoseiulus californicus; assembly: GCA_028455905.1. Classification (NCBI taxonomy): domain Eukaryota; kingdom Metazoa; phylum Arthropoda; class Arachnida; order Mesostigmata; family Phytoseiidae; genus Neoseiulus; species Neoseiulus californicus. The sequence continues at coordinate 41,148,765 of JAMQGS010000001.1, forward strand.
TGACTGAGAGGTAAATATTCACTTTCGAGGAATGTTATCGTAGCGTGTGAATCTCATCCGATTTCCAGTATGCCCACTCGAGAATTTTTTAATTCTCTCTCGCCAGGCAACGCGAATTGTACAAGGAATATGTCGACAGTCACGAAGTGAAGAAGATCCTCGACGGGAGGGTACAAGTCTTTGTGGGTCTGATCAACTTGCGCAAGATCTGCAATCATCCGGACCTCTATGATGGGGGCCCTGACAAGGAAATAGTGTCCACCGGTCACAGCAAGGTATTTCGAGGGAGCTTTGTGCATCAGATCTCCATCAGGCATCATGTCATCGTCTGCTCATATTCGCTAACGGCACGATTTGCGGCGAGTGTCGCTCTTAGAAGACAGGAACACACCAATCATCTGTTCTAGGTATCGTCTCAGGCAGAAATTGGTGATGAAAGAATGGATTCAGAGAGCCTGTTCGGGTTCCATAGACGCTCCGGGAAATTGATGGTGGTCGACGCCCTGTTGAAACTATGGAACAAGCAGAAGCAAAGGTGATTTCAATCTTCAGTTCGGAGCTCTCTCGGATCTTCTTGGGTTGACAGAGAAGTACGTTTGTGCTTCTCGAAGCCCATTCGAGGTCATTCTCCCGACTCAATCTCTGCTTCAATGTCATCCTTTCCAGGGTCTTACTATTCACTCAGTCCCGTCAGATGCTTCGCATACTGGAAGAGTTTGTCCAGCGTCGACGCTACACATATTTATCGATGGATGGAACCACGACCATTGCTTCTAGACAACCGGCCATAGACAGGTTTAATAAGGTAAGACTGCTCCACTGTGCGGAGACATGATTCGCTACCGAAAATTTCAACGCCGGATCACGCTTCGCACACACGTTGCGTATATGAGGTTCTCCATGAGGTCACCCATCCTGATCCTCATTATCACGAATGCATGTTTGCATGTTTCAGGACAGTTCGATCTTCATTTTTCTTTTGACGACGCGTGTAGGCGGCCTCGGCGTTAACCTCACTGGAGCGAATCGCGTCATCATTTACGATCCGGACTGGAACCCGAGCACCGATATGCAAGCCCGTGAGAGAGCCTGGAGAATTGGCCAAGTGAAAGATGTCACCATTTATAGGTTAGTGTGTTCAACAGAGATTCTCTCGCGTCCCTCCCGAATGTGGATATGGTGGTGGATGTGGTCGCTACGGTAGTGGCACCAAATGACACGCCATACTGTCTCGAGAAGGCCAAGAAAATCATTCAAGGTCTCTGGTTGCAGATTGATGACGGCGGGGACCATCGAGGAGAAAATCTACCACAGACAGATTTTCAAACAGTTCCTAACGAATCGAATTCTGAAAAATCCCAAGCAGAGGCGGTTTTTCAAGACCAATGAGCTTTATGAGTTGTTCACTTTGTCGGACGACTCAAGTAAGAAGAAACGCACAGAAACGTCCGATATTTTCGCGGGGACCGGCTCCACTGTGGACAGGAAACGTCTGAAGAGTTTAGAAAAGAAGCAGAAACGACTAGAAGAAGATGAACGAAGACAACGCATGAGAGACTTGGGTCAGCATCTCGCTGGCTGAATCATTTCTCGTCATTTGCGAGCAAAATTATTACACGTTTTCAGGATTAGCGGCCCATTGACACCGCCGCTTAAAAAATTTCAGCCAAGAAACTCAGCCAGAAAATCGGGTCGGGAGAGAAAATCAGCGCGGCCGATTTCGAGGAGGAGTCACGCAGCGTTGGTACTGTACGTCTCGAAGGTGTGGAGATCGAAGGCGCCTCGAGGAAGTCTCGCTTTAAAGATGAAACTGAGGAGCAAGAAGACGACACCGCTGCGAATAACGATTACATATTGGCAAAACTATTCAAGAACAGCAAAGTTCATTCGGTGAGTCGGCTCAGCTCCAAGAACGTCGTTTAACAGATGGGCTGTGCTCAAAGAATCATACCTTCGGGACAAGATGGGGGATGTTCGGACTAGCGCCCACATGTCTCACTTGTTGACCGATGATTCATCGTCGGGTATTTCGTCCTTTGAGAACTAAGCACCTAGTCTCCCACAACTTCAAAGGCTCCCTGACGTTGCGTATTCGATGCCGTGAAGGTCGCATGTCCAAGCCCTACTAAAGCTCTCGAACTCCTCGAAATATTCTGGTTGGTTAATTTGGACCGCGTTGCCATAACAAACGAACTGAATATTGCAGGTGATGAAACACGACAAAATAATGGAATCTGCTGTGCCCGACGGAAGCCTGGTTGAGTCGGAGGCCAATCACGTTGCACAGGAGGCTATCAAAAAACTGAAAGAAGCTAGGCGTCTGTGTTACAGGTCAGAAGCGGCTTTCGGGCTTTGAATCGTTAGGGGGTCTCTTTTCGGTGTTGAATCCGTCATAGATCACGGTTCGATCCTCTTCCACAGCGCCAGCGATGGTGTCCCGAATTGGACGGGGCGTCGTGGAGCTTTCCGAGGAGGGAAGAAAGTCGTTTTCGGGACGAAAGTTCTTAAGAACATCCCGACTGGGGTCCCGTCAAAGAACGACAAAAACCACAAAAAAGCGATCAGTTCTCGGAAAAAAGAAAAGCGAGAAGCATCCTGTTTCACCTACACCTCCGGAAAGTTGAACGTGCGGAAAGGTACCTGTTCTTCGCCTCGTTCGATTTGAGAGAAACGCGAACGGTTTTCGGGAGCTGTCGAAGCATCGGATTTTGGCTAACAACGAGGATGACATCATGTGAGATTTCCAATTTCAGTTTCATCGTCCGCTGATCTTATGAAGCAACTTCGTGCTAGAGCGATTTGTGATGCTGATATTGAAAGAGTCTCCGACGACGATGATGAAAGTAACGCAGCGAACGTCGATCCAACTGAACCTACAACGGAAGCAGATGAACTTCTCGAGGACCTCCGAACATTCATAGCCATTGGTGAGTGACGTAATCTGATATTACAAAATTTATAAGTCTGATCTTATGAATCTGCTGAACTTCACTCTGCCTCCCAGGCTAAATTGCGCCAAAGTTCTGGGACCTTCAGTTGGCTCACTCAACATTTGCTCCGTATAACTTCCACAGAATCCGATGTGAATGGCCAAGCGACGACACAAGAAATTGTCCGCCGATTCCGCGAACGTGTATCAAAAGACAGAGCGACCCTCTTCAAAAGTTTACTCAAAAAACTTTGCGAGTTTCACCGAGAACACAATGGCGGCACCTGGAAACTTCGACCGGAATTCAGATAACCCGGTTTCTAACAGGCGCGCACTACATTCATTCTTTCACTGGTTCTCACAGTGTTCTTCCATCACGCTTGGGGGTATCTAGAGTGAGGATCTCAACGCCGATTTCGCTCTGTGTTTTTTAACTGTTTTCATCATTAGTTAGCTTCTTCCCGTGTATATTCACACGACGATCGATATACTTCTGCGATCTCATGTAATTCTTCTAGATGGGATGATGGCGAGCCTGTGAACTTCCACATGTGGCTCGGATCCGTCGAACACATGCAGAGTTTATTACCTTTGTCGTATTTGCGCCCGACGACGCATGCGTCCTGTCGAGCTCGTTTCAGCGTTCTCCCGGTACTAACATTCTCACGAGGTAATTGAGAGCCGATATGATCGAACAGGGGCGGGAAGAAGGTCTGCCCTTCGCACAATATATCACTTATGGCAGGCTGTCCTCGAGTTCACTTTCGGATCGAGCAGCTGAACAACGTTGCCTCAACGGGAACGACTCTCACGAGTCCCACAGCAAGGAAAGATTGCTTGGAAGGTGGTGCTTCAGCTGTGATTGATCAGCCGGTTTGAAGCGCGTGTCCTGAGAAGCGACCCTAATAAAGTGCAACGTCAGACTTCTCACCAAGCTCCATTCTTGTGATAGCCATGAAGCTGCTCTTCCTTTGTGCATCCTGTTTTTTCTTGAACGAGTCCTGGGGTGAGCCAGTTTTTGTTTTCTCGTCGGATCCTGTCCAAGAGTCGGCTTCGTCGCCAGTATGCCGTTGGTTTGGAGAAGCCTGATGAGTGTACCGTACAAGTCCGAGCGGAGCTGCGCTTTTCCTTTTCCCAGGTTCTCCGACGCGCGATAGAGTTCGTCGTTACGCCAGGGATCCTCTTGATGCTCTGAAGCAATTCGCTTGGAATCGAATATCCTCAAGCCAGGCTTATGCTATCTATTCTCGTTTGAAGAGTCGACGCTCCGTCGATGAGTTTCGCGGATATGCAGGCGGATACGATACGAAAATGGGTGTTGAGCTGCACAACCCAACCCTTGTGCCACGAGATGTCCTGGGAATTCCATCCAAAAGTTCGCAAACTTCGTCGAGGACAACCTCTCGTCCATCCGCTGGCACAGCTCCGGTGTCTCGTGTGCCACCGCTGCCACCGCCTCCTCCGCCGGCTCAGCCCATGACTCCCGTTCTGCCGAATCTCAATGCCGTCCCCACCGTGCAAATCGGTGCAGTTCCGAGCGGGAACAGAACCTCTTACTTCATCGGCTTCTACAGGTCATTTGAACCGTATCAATGTCGGGAATGATTCGCTTATAATGGGCGACGTACGCGCCACTGAATCATCATTTGCATTATTCAGGGGTCAGCAAGTGAATGCCAACATGGCACCGAGAACCCGGCAAAGCTCGAACAGACTGCAGATAATGACTTACTTTTACGATCCAATGCTTGGATTCATGAACTATAACCCATTGATGCCCCAAACCAGCTACTACTATCCTGTTGGGTACCCGTCCTATATCTTCCTACAAGATCAGAACGCGAGGTATCAGCCCCAGTTTTCAGGCCGATCAGCCCCAAACAGTGGATCCCGGACGGTGAATGGCTCGAATACGCCGTATGTGGTTCTATATGGACCGGCTTCCAACCACTCCAGAGACGTGCAGTATACGTACGTGCCGCTAGACGTGAGTTCCGACGGGTACAGTGCCGCAGCTTCAAGAATTTCTCCCACGAGATGCGACGAGGTCTCGGTCGTCCAAAAATAAGTTGAGAACGGGCATCACTCGAAACCGTTTGGTTGTCTCGCAAGAGCCGATGGCGGCATTGTGGTTGGACGACATGTCCTTTCCGAATTTTCTGACTCTTTATCAGTGATGGGCGAGTTTGCTAAATGATTTACCTATTAGAAATGGTCACGACCCTATCTTACAGGACCTTATCGGAGGCATCAGGAGGACCACATCTCGTTTATTCGGCTTCCTAAGCCGTAGGTTGCGCAGGAACCGCTCCAGTAGCTTGACTGCTGACTGTTTCGACTGCTCCGATTGATCCCGGCTTGTGGTTGTTAGAGACCGTGCAGTGGCGTTTACAAGGGGGGGGGGGCGTCGCACACCCCCAAGCTCACGATCCTATCCCTAGCGCTAGGCAAATTCTGCTCGATTCCAGAGGAATCCGGATTCCACCCCAAACGTAGTGCTCTCACAATTCGGGCAGCACGATTTTCCGATCACCATTTCGAGATTGGATCGTTGTGAGGGAGGCGTCTCTTTGCTCCGAGGAAGGGATGACTAATGTATTGCACCTGGCAAGAAACCTTCAAAAAAATCTCAGCCACATATTGAATTTTGCTTTCGATGCGCGTTCATCCGGTTCGAGTCTTGACCATGCATTTTTACTTTCCACCCACCGCCAACTGAGATTTCTGTACACGCCACTGAGAACGCGGAGCAATAAATGTACGAAATCACCACCGCGTACTCTTGCATCCACATCCGATGACAAATACAGAAAGAAGAACTAGGAACATCATTGATTTTTTGAAAATATGACGGTCTAGACAAGAAAATCCCATGGAGAAGCGTCGTAGATCGCTGTTCGACTCCCGATTTGAGAAACAGGATCTAGGGAAGAACATCGTGAACCCCATCGTCCCTCCACCCAGGGGTGGTGTCAGAATTTACGGTTTCTGCCTTGAGCACTCTCCATCGAGCACATTTCCATGTTTTTCCGGGTTGGGAGAGACATTCCATTGATCGCCGACTGACCGTGAACCAGATTCGTAGCCTTTCTCCTTCCTCGACATCTGCCACTCAGTGGAGAGGAGCATGAGTATTGCGCATCTGCAGTGACGCGTTGTACCATCATTTTCGATTCGAGGAAACTTGTCTTGTCCTATCCTTTCAAAAGGAATTCCTTGTCCTCTCTTGAGGGTTTTAAGCAACTCGAGTTAGCCTCATTGGCACCCATGCGGTATCAACAATCTTCGGAGAAGCCGTTCCGCTAAATCCGATCCTCTGCTTACGACTCACGACATGATTCACTATTCTGGACAGCGTCTGATCGGGTCTATGTCAGATGAACAACTCCCAAGATGGCGGCGGGGGCATAAAAGGAAGTTCAAGCCGCAAACTTGACTTTCCAATCCAACCCACTGTGTTCAAACCCAACCCACTTAGGACTGCCAATTTCTCACATGGCTTTCAATTTTAAAATATCGTCAAAAACCGGAATTCGCTCCCACGGCCGCCTTCTTTGAATTGTTCATCTGACGCATCCCCGTCTGATCTGTGATCACGGATCAAGTCCATGCTTCGCGACCTCGAAGGATCGCTGCAGGGGCTGGGAAGAACGCGTCCTCCGCGGCTCCCGAGCGGGAGAACTGTGCAAGGTGATATAACGACACGGTCGTAGAGTCAACCTTCGAAGGAACCTACGAAGAGACGTTGAGTCCTGAGTGCGGTCCGCTGTAAAATTGCACGGGACCAACGGCCTCCTCGGGAATTCCAAGGGAGAGAGAGTTCGGAAACGTACAGTCAATGCAGTGAAACATCGTTGGAACGAACAACGTGGAAACGGATCTATCGATACAACGGACAGTTTCTGCGTGTTCATTTTGCCGGCCAGCCATCTAGGATGATGTGATGACTCTCGTTAAAACGAATTTTCGATGAACTGGACGGATTTAACCGGTCTCATCGGGTTTGATGTAACGAGCTTTCTCAACGAGGAGTGTGGTATCCTTATATCCAGCTCCCTGAAATCATACATATGTATGACACACCGTCAGGGTTTGGTTCGCAGGGCAAAGGGCAGACTGTACTGAACGCAATACTTCTATGATGAGACTCAACGTGTGCACTTATACTTTTGACGTCGCCCAAGAGCTCCTCAGTGAGGGATGAAGAGTATCTCCAGCTCGGTGTATGGGGCCAGTGATAAGCTTATAGAGTGTGCCCCCGGAAGGATTATAAACAGAACTTGTTCTGAGTACCCAGTCACCAATGGGCGGAGGGAGGGGTTTTAGTGGCTACACCACATAACCAGGGTAACGGACGGAAGTCCCATCCCTGGTATCCGAAGGGATTTCCCCTCCCGCCTGAAAAAAAAACTGATAGAGTGTGGTTGACGAAGAGCTCAGAGCGAGAAAAGTATCGGTTATCCTGTTACAACTGGAAGCCCGGGCACTTCCAATCGATCCGTGGCGAGTTGAAAACGCGTAGTGGGATCGACGTCAATGAGCTTTCCGAGAGGAAAATAGGTCAACCTTTGCCCATTCGAATATCGAAGGCGATCGAAACCATCGACGACAACCTCGTTACAGGGTGGGAAGTGGCAAGACAAAATTTTTCCGGATCAGGGCGATGAACAGAATATCTATATCTGAGTGAGATCTTAGCATCACTACCGAGATTCAGTCTACACCAGGTCTCACAGATGAATACAATGGAGAGAATTTCTGAGACAGAAGGAACGCAGCCAATCGATATTGCACACGGGGGCTGCACACGGCGCCCAGAATCGACTCTGTCAGAAAAGAACGTCTCACGAACCATCCGTGCCCTGCATACATCTTGAACAATGCGAATCTTATGCGGTCTACACAATCCGGAGCAGTGGGTGTATCTCACCTCGTTTGCCGATGCTGGCAACACAGCGCATTCACTGACCGCCATGATCGGTTGGTCAGTTATCCACGTGTGGTTGAAATATTCATGCGTCTGAAGAAGAGAACTATCAGGATGACTTGGTTTTGCTCTGAGGGGAAGCTTTGTGGTATCTCATCAGCAAGAGTTCTGCTCTGAGTTGCTCGTAGACCCGCTGGACTGCTTACTGTCGGGGGTTGAGGATCAGGTCGCCGGATCTCCATAGCTACTCTCCTGACCAAAGGCTCTGGTCTGCTGACATCGACACCGAATGCTTTCCCGTGGAGCTTGCTTCCCCTTTTGGCCAGGCTGGGAGGGGCTTTCCGATCCGAGTCTCCCAAAGTTTGCTTACGTGTACCACTTTTTTTTCCCGAGATTTACCTACCCATGAGGCTTCTAGTGTATAACAGCTGGGGTGGTTCCCGAATCGTCGGGAGTGCTCGCCGAACCGAACCCAAGATCAGAGCGTAGAACTCTCGACAACAGCAAGAGAACTTCGCGCACATGGTAGTCTAAAACTACAGGGTTAAGAGCCAGACTGTGGAACTCACAGTCCGTCCACAGAGCCAATCGACATGACTCTAAATGGCGAATGTTTAGGGGTGGACCATTCTAGACCTCAGCCGCTGTCATCTGCTCCTTAGCGCCGATGCTGCCGGGCCTCGATCTATTTCGAACTCATTGCCCTGATTTCAGCCGACCGAAAGCTGAGGCTGAGCCTATGAGTAGTGACGCTCTGGAAATCTTGATCCAGAATTGAACGCTCCTGGATCTTGCGTATAGTTTGACTTTGCAAAGGATGGATCCAATTGGAGATGCGAGCTCAGGCACGCTTCTCGAGTAAGAGCTCAAGGAGACAAAGTCGGACCGCCTGGCGCTAAAGCCATAGCATCAGTCGGAAGAACATTCACTGCGATATTTTCCTCCGCGGACGACCGATGATAGTCTTGTCATTGGATTCGAGCCGCGATATTCGGGAAAATAGCACTGGGTCCCAAAATAAGTCTCCGGGAAGGGTCGGAGCAGGCAGCAAAGCGACGCGCAGATTGCATGGTATGGCAGCAGGCTTTCCGTCAAGAATGTACCTGTCGCAGTGAGAGACTGCCTGATAGATGGACGGACAGCTTAACTGACAGACTGCCTGCCTGACTCTTACCCGTGCCTGCCCTCTCCACTGTTAGTTTGTGACGCACAAGTGTGTCCGTGCCGCCTCGAAGCCATGTTTCCCGTTGTCCATCTGCGGTGGCTTGTCAGTGGGATTGAAACGTTGCCTGTTTTTGTCTCATGCATTTCCAAGCTCATGTGATTCCTACATTCGAGCACCTGGAGCGGCGTCAATCCTTCTCTCGTCGAGGTAACGTAGTGGGAACCTCATATATGACATTCACAGAAAGTTCGGCTCCTCTGAATCGACAGCTCCGTTTCTGGGCGCCGCTCAAGCGATCGCGCTACCGGATAAAATGTCGGCCCGCTAGGAGTCTCTGACGAGTTGATATCCTGAAAGCGGCGATCCGATGCCTGTCTATTGCGGAACGTGTTGTTTGTCCAACCAGGTCGCCAATCTCAGGTTTTGGCATCGAGATCCTCACACGAGATTGAACTCTTAGACGCTCCACTTGACATTGCGTCTCATCATGACCGCTGACCAGCTAAAAAGAGCAACACGGCTACTGCTCACCGCAGAGAGCAGACTTTCGCGCTCCAACCGCACAATCATTGTACGGCTGATACACATTCGAAAAATTCGGCGGAATCTCTGATTTCGAGGATTTGTGGAAACCGAGATTCATTCCAGGAGCCGAGTTGGCACTCATCCACTGCCGCCTGTCCCGAAGCCGCCTAATTAGTCCTGGTGATGAGAAGCCACCGCGCCGTCGGTCTAAAGTGCACTCCCCAGCCACGAAATCATCGTCGGCCGGAGCGCCATATTCCGCGCAGTTCATTTGCGGGATAAACCGACCTAAAGCTTTGATTGAACGCTGAATGTTCATGCATGGGAGTCGCTTGTGCGAACGATAGAAGTGATTCGTCGCGTGCGTTCGGTTTCGCGACTCTCGGAGACAGCTTGTCACATCACGATTAGCCTGGATTGCGGTGTGAGTCGCCGCTCGTCGGCGGAACGCTTAGTTAGAGGTGGGGTTCACTCGCGACGCTTTGACACCACGATCGCGTGCTCATCAGGACTGTAGTACGAATCACTCAATCTCTTTCTTGAAACGTGGGATTTCTTGATGAAAAGCCTGGAATGCCGCGTACCTGGAATCCTTTCTTCTGAACAGAGGATCATTGAGAACTCTGCCTGACTGTGAAGGAGAGTGTAAGTTCTGATGATTTTAGATCGTGTATGGGCGAACGATACACCATGAAAAATTTCAAAAACATACATTTCCCATCAACCAAAAGTGCTTCCGAAAAGTTTCATGGTCAGAAAAAAGGATTCTTATATGCGGGATCTCGAGGTTCTCCGATATTTAGCGTCCATGGAGTGGCGACTTCAATTTCGAAGATTCGGGTCACAAAGTCACAATGACCTTGTGCCGCCGAATTCGTAGTGCGCGAAGCCCCTGAGGCAATTGATTCAGAACACCGTGGAAATCACCGTCGGGCAAACCCCTCATGGAGACTCTGCGGGAGCTCTTTGAATCTTTCCCAGTGTGTCCCCTTGATCATTCCCTGGATAGGAAGCAGCACAGGCTCTTCGTGGGTCCTCTCGGGCGACGCTGGCTCGTCATTGGCAATAGTAGGTGTAGGCGATGAGAGGAACATCTTCGGGAGCTGAGGTCCAGAAAATTCAGACGAGCATTTAATGCGCTGGCGTAGCGAGGGGGAGGCGCTCGTAGTTTCTCCGTCCCATGTTGATTACCTATACCGCTGAGCCCCGGTATCAAATCGCCCCCCATCATGACATGGAACCGCCGCACAGAGGGAGATTTGGCCATTTTAGGAGGAAAAAACTATTTCACCGCAATTTTTATGTTAGTTACCTCTGGAAGCTTGAGGAAAACATGGAGAAAGAAGAATTATTGAAAATGTCGGAATCGGCAGTGCGCCAGGGGCGGTTTTCGATATTTTCGGGACATAATTGCGAAAGTCATGCTGAATCAATCTGACCGAGATCTATTTGCTTCTACTGTGTGAAAAAGATCGGCCACCAAGCTATTGAATCTGCTAGCCTAGCTCACCTTCTTCATCAGTCTCTACTTTGAGGAAACCATCCAAGCCATCTTTGTCATCTGAAGGATCGTTCCGTGACTTGGAGCCAGAATCGTTCCCCGAACGCTCCTCAGATCCAGAAGACTCGGAGTCACAATATTGCCAATGTTCGGACTTGAGCTCGTGCGTCCGGAGAGCTTTCGCTCGAAATGAGTTGAGATGTGTGCCACAGATAGGGTTTCCAAAGATCCGCCTTGATCGGTTCCGCAAGGAAAACCGAGCTCTAGCAATGAAAGACGCACAAAGCTCCGAGAATTAGAATCCCAGAGTGCCCTCTGCACCAAAAAGATTCGCGTCCGGCACTTTTGTTTGAGCGCTAGAGGGATCTCTGGAATCACCAACCCGGTCGACCTCGATTTCGAACCCTTTACAAGAAGCGCTCTAGATTTTTTTTGCGCGGGTTTGCGCACCCCAAGCGAGACACAGTGGAAAGGTGAGAGGATGGCCAAGATTCTCGCACAGGTTTCGTGTCGCCTAAGGCTACCTAGCATAACTTCCGCGCGCGCTCAAAATTGCCGAAATCAGTGAATTCTGACGTTGTTTCGTAAGGCTAACTGGACGACTGGAAAGTAGAACTCCGATCGCTTCCCGCTTACAAAATGATGTTCCGCCATCGAATTGAAGTTTTCAGTTCAGGCGAGTCCACTCGCTTGTGTCCTGGATGAGTTACGAGCGGTTCGCGTAATGAAACGAAGAAAGTCGTCGATTCTCGGGTCAAAATGCACTGACTTTGAGCTTCTCCAGAGACGGAAAAAGTCAGCACAATCAAACGGGACCCGTTGCATCTGAACCTTGGGCCAACTAGGATTCAACCCCGCCGAGCAGTATTCCCAGATGCCGAGTCGACTTTTTTCCTCCTAGAATGGCCAAATCTCCCTCTGTGCGCCGCCCCTCCCCCAGACAACATCCTGGCAAAGCCACTATTATAACGAAGGAGATCGTCATTATCTTGGATGAAGATTGAATTTTCCTCTCTGATACCCGCGCGGAGTCGCTCCTAAAAGAAACCTAAACAGGGGCGTGTGAGGAACATTCCAAGTTTTGTTCATAAACCCATTTTGCTGCCAACTGGAGAGCAAACGTTCGCTGACTGCCGAAAAGTAAAGGCGAGCTGACCGATTCTTTTCCATTTGCAGCTATTGACGATGAAGGAGCACAAGAATGAACCTCGCGAGATTCATTATGAATTGGTGCCGCGGCGTGATCATGGACGCAAGAAAGTATCTACCTGCAAGCTGCTTTTCGCGAGTGTGATTGGAGTAATTATCATCGCTTTGATTGCGTTTTTCCTGTTGCTTTTGTTCACCATCTATTTAAGACCGACGCCGCCACCTAGCTACATTCCCGGAAAAGACGTAGGTCTGAGTCCTGCTCGAGCTCCGACAAGACGACCAGCCAGCCGAGGAAAGAAGAGTTTGCAAATATTCGTTGTACATCATCGGGACAATGAAAACAGAGCCAAAGACGTGGAAGCCTACTTGGGCAAGTCAGTTTTCCAAGGCGACGAGAGCAATTTTGAGCTGTCAGTGCACGCTTTGAGCGCGTCTAATATGAGTGCCACGACTCTGCGAATTGCGATCCTTGACAAGACATTCTTAAGAGCAGGCTCAATCGCGGTATTTATCTCAGAGTTGTTGGCACCAAGCGCGACCCAGATTGAGAAACTGATCAAAAGTGATCACAGAACCTGCACAAAATTTGACGTGGCGCGATGCGTCGAAATTTGTTCGGTAACCTTACAACGGAGCGAACCGATTCCAAATATGGCTCCGGCACGTGTCACATACGACAGCATCTCTGTTGACGTGCCCAGTCTAGTTGAAGCTGTCCAGGATTCTGTGATTTACAGACAATTGTCGGCTCACCAGTTCAGCTTGACACGTCGATTGAGAGGCTGTATCGAATACTCGTGAATGATGAACAATATATCGCAATGTCCAGGAGGTACACGGGTGGCGAATAGGACCACTGTGAGTTTGAGGAACTTGAGATGCGATGATCGACCTTGGCTGAAACAGCATCTTCTAGTCGAGTACCCGCACCTGGGGAATTTTGTTGCGTTTTCAGATTCTTCTGTAATTTGTGATTCCGTTATGCTGAATGCAAGAATTCAACCTGTTGCATGTGTTATCAAAAACTGGTCGATAAAACCGAATATTCAAAATCTTGAACTTGACTCGCACCACTCGTCGTCCCTAGCATATGCAGGTTTCCTCTCGCTGAGGTTTCTGAGGTTTGAACATTCATGGCGGTAGCATACAGCGGTGTATCAGGTGTGAACACTCCCAGCGAGGCGTCGCAAGGGCTTGCCGCTCGCTCCCAGAAACTCCAAACAACGCCAGAGTTCTCCAGCGCTCCATGTCCAGACCATCGATTCTAAACCTTTTTCCCTCCACGTTTCCACGGGATCCATGGAGGAAACCTCTCTAGCTATTCAGTTCAGGGGCTCCGTGGGGAGATCCGCGGAACCTTCTGCCCCTCTATGCTCGCTGCCCAGGCTGCGATCTGATTCCTGCCCGCCTATCATCGATGACGTTCGACGTGAGATTGATTCTTTGAGCAACCCGTTCTGACCCATTCAAATTCAATTCACAAAAAACAAGGAAATCAATGAGAATCGATATAACAGCAAAACTAGAGCGATTCGAACAATCGGTCTTCAGATTCGAGATCTACGACCGCGAAGTACCCCAACCTAGCTATCAACTTTCTTGTTGCGTTTTGGCTGTCGGGCAGTGTAATGCATTGTATTGATGGTGTGTAGCCACTAGTTCCCGGATTGTGTGGATGCTCTTCCTCCGATTCGACTTGCCACAGTACTATGAACTGTTGAAGAAACGTTCATACCGACAACTCGGAGGGGTTCAGGTTCCGGGGAAGCTGCTTTCGACCAGAAAGCTCCGATTCGTGATCAAAACGATAATTGTATTCCACAGCTGAACCTCAGCGTTCTGTGACTCGGGTCGAGAACCTCTGTCCCAGACCACCCCATAACAAAAACCATCATGCTTGCCGTAGATTTCCCTCGAACCGCCGTAGCTTTCACGGCTTTCGTTCGCAGTCCGACCATGAAAGCAGCCAGAACTATGCGAGCTGGCTCGAGTGCATCCCTCAAGGGGTCAGCCCGGCGGCATTAAGGAGGGAGTCTACGATTCTCTACGGGCAGCCGGGGGCGATTTTTCACAGAATCGTGAGGAACGGAATTTGGGAACAGAAAAACTAGGGGTGGGCAGCTCTGAGACGGAAGACGAACCGTCCTGCCGTCTTCGCTAGAGACGGAAGACGGCTGTCCCGGGCGTCCCCCCTCCCAGACCAGGACGATTTTTTCGAGCTGATAAATCGCGGTATTTTGAGTTGTTTGGTGGGTTCCTAGATGACTGAAGGGGTCTGAAATGCATTGGGATCGCATTTCCCTCAATCCCTCTCCCTACATGGCGAGCCAGAAGTTCGAATTCCGTCGAGTCGCCGAAACCGTGCGTCGAGCAACTCCAACGGAAAATCAAATTTTTACCCCAGCGAAGTTTGTATCATGGATGAAGTCTCATTCTACGCAAGAGTATCAAGGACTTCGGCCACATAGATGCACAAAAGAATATTTTTCTCTGCAGTTTCCGGCCCAGTTTCGGAGAAGGGAAGTTTTGCCATGGTAACTTGCCAATAAGTTCCGAGCGCCACGGAGCGCCAAGATCCGATTCGGACCCTTTTTGAGAGCGTCTCAGAACAAAAATCAGCTGCTGCTTTCTGCTTTTTTGCGTTTTATCGTCGAAAAATGGTTCTTAGAGGCCCCGTTTGGCGCTACAATCCAAACTCGGGAGCGGTATCTGCACTTCACAAATACATTTTTTCGCGTCCTCTCATTCCTTGGAGATTGTATTATGATTGAAATCTCATTCTTCACAGAAGTATCGAGAAATTCAGCCAAATAGATGTGCAACAAAAAAATCCTCAGTTTCCGACCTGATTCCGGAGATGGAAAAATTGCCATGGTAACTTGCCAATAAGTGCCGAGCGCCACGGAGCGCCAAGATCGGGATTGTGACATTTGATTCCCACCCTTCTCGGGCGCGTCTCGGGACAAAAATTAGCTGCTCATATCTGCTTGTTTGCGTTTTATCGTCGAAAAATGGTTCTCGGGGGCCCCGTCTGGCGTTACAATGCAAACTCGGAAGCAGTATTCATCTCCACAAATACAATTTTTCGCCTCCCCTCATTTCTCGGATCCTAGGATCCTAGGAACAGATAATCGAGGAAGCTCTCTCACCAATCGGAGCGCTCACTCAGCAGAGTAGCCCAGGAGGCAAGCAACAGGAGCTATGTACAAGGAATATCGCCTCCAGAATGCGCGCAGACATGCTCGGTATGCGACCAAGACCGACGTGATGCATATGATGTTGGTGTCATAAGATCCATGCATGAACGATATCCTTGTCCGAGCGAAGAAGAACAAACTACTCGAATAGAGTGAATGAATTTGATTTGATTGAGCGAAAAAGAATGTCGGAAAACAAAATGATGTTAACGCGCTTCTCTCCCTAGATTGGTCGAACGCTCTCGCGCGCCGGTTCCGCGACTGCGTGTTTTAACAAACTTTTACAATTTCATCGCCGAGAGGGTGACAGAACAAACAAAACGGGGAATATCCGGCCTGATTGATTGATTTTCGTGGAAATTTCGAGTTTTTTCCGCTTTTCGCCCTTTCTGAACCACTGTGCGGCGGTACGGTGGAACGGTGGGACGGAAGACGGCCGTTCTGATCCGTCTTCCGTCCCGGAGCTACCCACCCCTAAGAATGACCGATCGCCGTGAAGAATGGGTTCCGGTTTCAACCCTGAATCGGATCAGTGGAGGACCTCAACGAGTGTAACCAATGCTGAACGAATGTGTCATCTTCAATCGAAAGTCTGTGGGGATCGAATTATTCGTGCTCGCAGTGGCGTATTCAGGGGAAGGGAGGAGGTAGATTTGCTAAGCGTTCATATTCAGTGAACATGATGGGCCCCCTCCTGTATGTACCACGAATTACACATGGGATGATGATGGCTTCTCGCGGACTCCTAAGAAACAGGCATCTTGAACGACAGATTGCGAGTGAACACTTACCTGGTGTTTCGATTCCATTCACTCCTGGAGGTATTGAGCCTAGAAAGTCGACCTTCCCTTTTGTACCATTGGAAATATTATCACACAGAGGAAAACACTCGACACACGACAGTCTCCATGGGAACTCTGCTTGACATTCCTGCACCGACCGGTTCGAGAGTGAAACATTCGTACATCGAGTTCAATCAAGTTTTCCCCTCTGGAACTCCCGAAATACCGAAATTCTCAACGAAGCGTCAAGGCTAATCGGAATTGAGGATGGCTCGGCTTGTAACGTCTTTCGAATGGCGCTTGCTGCGCCGGGAGCGTTGCCGCGCTTTGGGCGAAGCGGCCTTCAGAGCTTGCTCGTTGTCTCGTCACTTTCGAGTCACAAAATATTCAAATCGAGATGGAGCCCGAGTCTGTCCAGCGACATAGTTTGAGTATCCTTGTGGTGGTCCGCCCCCGTCATTCTGAAGACATGCGATAACGAAGCGAATAAACTAGTCAATCCTCAGTCTTCAGAGCAACCACACGTGTATTCACTAAACCCCCACAGTGGTTACCCGGACTGGTGAGTTCGGAAGGCAGTTTGGGCTTCAGGATGTCGCATCGTGTTACTGCAGACGGCATATCGCCTTTGCCAGACAAAGTAGACAGTATCCGGGCTTTCCCTAAGCCAGAAACGATGCTCGAACTTCAGAGATTCATCGGGATGGTGAATTACTATCATCGCTGCCCTCCACAAGCAGAACTGGACCCCGTTCTGAAGACATGCGATAACGAAGCGAATATACTGGTCAGTCTGTCCTCGGTCTTTAGAGCAACCACATCCTGACGCCAGCAATCGACGCATGGCAAGTGGTTTTTGGAGACTGATCGGGAAATTGATTGGACTCAGGGCCGGCCCCAGGCCGGATGGCGCCCTGGGCGAACGCCCGGTGAGGCGCCCCTGTTGCATCACGAAATATTGGTCAGCGATAATCATTTACTTCGGGGCATGGGCAGTGTTTGAACATGTCTGTGGTTTGTGAGTCCAGAATCAGAGAAGAATCTATGTTTTTGTAAACCTGGATCAGACGGACCTTTGATAGATTCATTTTCATCTGCCGTCAAACACCACGAACGATTGTGAGGTTAGAGAGGCACAGAGGAACTCAAAGGCGCAAATTCATCTTTCGCTTTCGAAAAAGCAACTTCTGCGGCCACGTCGTTCTCAATGAGAAGCGCGAGAAAGAGAACTTTTCCGTTTTCACATGAATTTCGATTGCCCTGTAGGAAATTGAGCGGGTGGCTTCCTTCGCATGACCATGTTTGTTTCAAACGTATATCGACAGATTCGATCGCTGGATGGACGTGTTCACATCGGACTTAATCAACAGTGAACCCCTTGGCACTGACTTCTGCGATCGGAAGAGAGATGATATCCTTCTCGGCCGACCGGAGGCGCGCCCCCCGAAAGCTGGCGCCCTGGGCGACCGCCCAGCTTGCCCACCCCTAAGACCGGCCCTGATTGGACTCCATCCAGGGGACACCATTTGCTATCTTGTTGGCATGCGCTCGATATAAATTTCTCGAATTCAGACTCGCCGTTTCGACGAAGCTCTCATGGAACAGAATAGAAAGATTTCCCATTTGGCCGAGCCGTTATGGGGTCCAATTTTGGGAGGGTTTCGCCATTTCATTTCGTTTCAAGTCCCGTGATAGCGGAGGGAGTTTTCCATTACCTAAGGGTTCGTTATAACGAGCTTCCCTGTATTCGAAAATGGCAACATCGAATCGCGGCGACCATGGACTTCCGACGAGAAATGGCCGCGAGCATGTCTCGAGATTCGCGGGAAGATCGCGTTCCGCAATGAATTCACAGCTACACCCATGATCAATACGCTTCCACGATAATCACGATTCATTGTGACACAGGATTGTGTGATTGCCTTTGCTATAGGTGGTCTCTTCGCGAGAAATGGATCTGATTTGGCTCTTCTCAAGGAGCCCTCCTAACGACATTCACGGAGCGACAACGCCATCAATCGTCTTCGTAGGCCCGGAGGCAACGCATCCTCTCCTAGTAGCAATCTCTGCGATTTTCAAGGCATCGAGGTATGTATACCAACTTACATCCACTCATATTGAGTAGCTTGGTTAGTTGGCTGGGTTAGCTTATATGAACTTGAAAAGTATGTAAGAATGTCACAAGCACAATTTTGATTCCGCCAGATCGTTCAGTTATAACACGTACGGACATTTCGAAGCGCAGTAGACAGTGCACGGCTCCCCGCATCTGCGACGAATACATGTAGAACAAGAGTTGTGGGATCCATTGGTTCTGCGGTCATTATGATGAAACCCATTTACCGGTATCCTTGTCGGAACATGCGGGTTGGTTCCTTTTCCGTTTTTCCGAATTTGGTTCGTCAGGGCAGGCGACTGAAAGAAGTCGGGATCAACCTTATCGAACCTGGTTTTCCATGTCCGAAGGACCTCTGTGTACGCAGCAGTTTTCGGGGGCTTGAATCGCTTCCTGAGGTCCTCCATGAGAAGCGTCGTCTCCGCTAGCAAGTATGTAAGTCTGTTCTGAGCGGTACGGTGAAGCCTTCATGCGGTTCGTGTACTCGAGATTTTTCGAGGACAGGTGATCTCTGACCAATTCTCAGCCGAATGTTGCCGTCTCAAAAATCTTGATCTCGAACAGTTTGATGGCCGTACGCAGTGACAGCAGATTTGAAGTACGGATCGATATGATCGCCATGCATGCCTTCTGACATCGACGCCTGACGTGCTCATCGAAGCAGCGCCCTGTGATTGATAAGGCTAATTCAAGGTACTCGAAGTTAGTCACGTAGGTCATGGCCTTTCCGGCGTACGTGAGCTAACCGGAGGTTGGGATTGGGCCTCCTCTCCTGAACCTCACTGCTGCTGTCTCTTCAAGGATCACCTCTAGCGCGATGTTGGAGACCGCTTGCTGAAGTCTGTTTCCCGCGTTCTGGACGTGTTCGGGGCTGCGAGAGAAGATCACGAGATCATCGGCATACATTGTGACCTTGACCGTTTGCCGGCCTCTGCAGATATCCCTCGGCAAGTCTTGCGCCAGTGCACAGTACAAAATCGGACTGAGGTTATCCCCCTGGGCTAGGCCTGTTGCCTGTTACAACAAGGGGGATAGGAGACCCCATTGTCAATCCCGATGCTGTTCTCTTCGAAAATCGACTGCAAGAGGAGAAGAACGTTGCTCGGAGTTTCTATCTCGGAGATGACCGCCAGCACCTTGTCCTTTGGGCATCGAGCGAACGCGGCCCGAAACTCTATGGAGACCGCGGTGAGTGACTGCTTCAGTCTATCGGTTACCAGCCACATCTCATCGAGCAGGATACACGCCGCTGCCGATGCTGTTGATCGCCAACGGTGGAATCCGTGCTGCTCTTTCGGGAAAACCTCAAGTACCTCCATGAACTCCGACAATCTGCTCTCTGGGAGCTTGGCGAGATCGGATGGGCCTCTCCTTTGGGAATAACAGTGAGGAGTCCCTCATGCCACCTCGAGGGCAACTTTCCTCCATCGAGTCACTCGTTGAACAGCGCTGTCCAGCACAGCGAGCCAGGGTATACCATCTTAGGGCACTCTCCCCTATTCGGGGAAATCGGAAAGGCGCATAATGCGCGGTTTCTAGTGGCTCTCTGACCAGAGGGGGAGATCCAATATCGGTTTAAAATCAAGAAAGTCACAGCCGCCGGGAGTCGGCGGAAGGTTGACGTTCCATCCCGTGAAACGCAAATTTCTTGACAAACGGAGCAGGTCGGGGGCGGACAGCCCATGCTTGAATCGATTCCCTGACTAACCCTAAGCGATAAATCCACCGTCGCTTGAATCTCTCCACGAAGAGAGTGTAGGTTTGCTTGTTAGAGCTCCGCGCAGTGTTTCGCAAAAACTTCACACCGGACCCTAGGTTTGAGGTTGAGCGCATTTCAAATCAGATTCGTGTGCGTGTCAAGGTCAAAATCGAAAATTGCGAGATTTTTCTCAAGAGCCAATGTGAAGACGCCCAGTTCGATCGCATCTGGGAACTTCCAAAAATGAAAATTCTTGAATTTTCAGTCCTAGCAATGCCGTGACTGCACTCGAGCTCCCGATCTCGGTCTGAAGGCCCGGCTCTTTGGATATACTCTGAGCTTTTGCGGAATCGGTGTTAGTTGACATACTTCAGGCGTCTATATGAATAATAATCGAGACTGGTGTCCAGCTGCTAGATTCGAAAGAGTCTGCGAGCGATCACACTCATCGATATTCTTCCTCATTCTGTGGTTTCTGAAATCACCCAAATTGAATCATGCCGGAAGCTCCTTCTTCAACGCACGTTGAAAATAGAGATCGGAAACTCCAGACTTGCCAGGAGCACTGGGGTGGAAATACTGACGTTTGGCTCGATGATGATTCTGATGCGATACGGAAGTCTCAAGATCGGACTCTATGTGGGCCGTTTCTGAAGCTCCTTCCGCGAGCAAGTGGCACCCAGTAATTTGATCGTATCTCTCTCGAAGGAACGAACCTATTCCATCGCCAGAGATCATTGGAGCATGGTTCACTGCTGCTATGCTTCATCTGTCGATCGTAAGCTTTCAGGCCCCTCGAAAATTAGAGAGGATATGAAATATCAATACAGGACGAGAACCGGCACCTGCAGCTCAGATTTATTCACTCTTAAAGTACGACAGCCAACTAAACATCCGGTCGATACACGCCTTAAAATACAATCACAAGTGTTCACGTCAGCTCCGGCTGCGAAATGGGGCAGTGCAAAAACTCGACCCCTAGGTTTTCATCCGCAGTGGTCAACTTCTTCCGCCTTTCGATGTATCGGAAGCAGGAGAACGGCTAAAAGTGTCTCTGATCCGAAATACATTTTCTCCACACCATGGCCGCAACCATTAATTGCGCGCCGGTCATAGAGGGTCGTCAAATCCGAGAATATTCATATTTCGTCATTTAGGGTGTCTTAGATTCTGCTAAAGGTCACGTGGTGGTGATGAGATACGCTTGAATCACCTTCGTTCTCATTTTGCTCTTAATCGAAAACGTTTTCCTCGGCGTTTGTTTCGAAAGCGGCGGCAAGGGACCTCGACTACTCGCTCGGAACTCGCTCCGAGATGCCATCGTATGACGTCAAGTCTGCAAATCAGAAGCTTCCATCGTAATTGCACATCGCTGGCGTTCTTCGGCGACAGGACGTGACTTTTGATACACTGGGCGATCGAAAAACAGTGAACTTACTCAGGATCTCCAATCAGCCGAGTCATTGCGCACGGTAGTATTGTATCTATTCGAAAAACATGTCCTTTCATTCCCAGTGTAGTCCCAATCCCTGTCAGTATTTCTCCGGAAATTCGTAAAGCTTCGTCCAACATGGTTGTTACTCCTCGGTGGGTCTGTCGTCTCGCCTCCTCGGAGGTATCCGCCACCGAACCCTCGACTGTTGCTATCGCGATTATGATTGTAACTTCCAGAGTTCGATCCGCTGGCGCGGTCACCACCGCCGCTGAAAGATCTTGCGCCGCTGACGGCTGAGTTCCTCGAGTGCTCGCGCGAATCCGTCCTAAAACAGAAAAACCAGTGTCATTCACGCCTCCTTTCCGAGCACCGTATCAGGACTCAGGCGATCGACTACCGCTTCCGACGAGAGACTCCATTTGCTGGCGACGCGGGTGGTAATACTTGCCGATGGTGATAATCTTTCCCCTGATGATGGTTATCTCGATGATGATGATGATGATGGTTATCTCGATGATGATGATGATGATGGTGATTGCCGTTGCTGGGGTGTCCTTCGCGAGCATCGTCTCCATAGTCCTTACGCTTTGGCGGAAAGTTCCGGAATGTTGTTGCCGTTGTCATCGCACTCCTTGCCCCCGAGGATGGCGAGTTCCGATCCTTCGTATGGTGGTGGTTCTCTCTTTCGGCCTCTCTTTTGTGTTCCATGTCCTCATAATAAACAAAATCGTCGAACAAGGAAGTCTCATGCCTGAAAGATGGATATACACGTATAACGTAGCAATACGATCTCACTCGACGATACCGCTCATCGACCGGGAGAGATGATCACAACTAGTGTAGAAGATTACCTGTATTTGTGCATTATTTCCAGCACCTGACGACCTTTTTCCGGAGGAATTTCCTGTGTATCGCGTGAATTGGTCACAGGCTTGTTCTCATTATTCTCGAGGCGTATGTGACGCAGTTCAGGATTCGGAATATCTTTCACGTAGATCCATTTGACGCTGAATTTCCCTTTCCACTTATCCTGGGCCCAGACACCAGTCATTGTGTCGTAGTCGACGCTCGATGTCATCTGGGCCATGCCGCAGAAGTGGCCGGATCCATTGACGGAGTAAAAAAGATATATGGGTCCGCTCGCGCCACTGCTCTTCTGATCACGGAAAGCTTGATCCAACTTTTTGTTCCCATGCTCAGTGGAGCACCATATCGAGTACTTGATACTCCGATGTACATCGTCCTCTGAATAGCTCTTGATCACGAAAAATCGAGCACCTTCAATGCGCGCGTCTAACTCGCTTGGATTATAGTTATTTTTTCTTATCAGATCCTGGAGCAAATTCGCCGATGCTTGCTCATCAATTCCACCACAGCCCTCTCCGTCACCCTCGTCGACGTCGTCGTCGTCGCCGCCGCGGCGATCATCTTCATTTTGATTTGAGGACAACACCTCATCGCTCAGGACCGGTAAAGTAGCAGGCGCCGAAGGGGGCGGAGGTGATGCACTCCAATCCTTGACTTCTTCATCGATCCAATTCCAATTGCTTAGACTCATGCTCGCTTTCGTCCCCGTCGCGGCTGTCCCGCAGTCGGATTCCACGTTCTCGCCTTGATTTCCAGTTTCGGGCGAACGCGACGTCGATGGTTCTTGGTTTGATTCACTTCTGGCGGAGGCTGCCGGAGAGTCGCGCCCACTAGCCACTGCAGCAGTCGAAAACGCTTGCGCATTCGTGATCGGAGCCTCGTTCGGACCTAAGCCGGAGATCATCACTTCATTGACGCCATGATCTTCGCTGTTGAAATTATCGTCGTTGTTATTGTTCTCCGCCTTTTCGTTGACCGCGGAGGGTGCTGGAGCTTTCGTTGCGGCGGATCGGAGGTTCGAGTCTCTTCTGGTGCCCTGATTCGAGACGACGCTGCGAACGGAAATCAAATTAGTTAAAGCAAGTCGCTGCAGTAACGAGGGCTTGATTCCTCTATCGATGAATGAACGCTTGTGCCCTGTTTCCCGGCCATATATTGAGCCTCCCGTACTCACTCCGTGGAACTTTCTGGTGGATGGAGAGGCGTCTCGGGCTTTTTCGGACTTTCTGTTTCTGCCTTCGTTGCTGAATCAACTCCCGTCGCTGGCCTGCTCTCGATCACTTGACGCTGCTGTTGTTCAAATTCACGGCTGCTATTTCCAAATACCAGACTTTGACCTCCCGGAGCGATAGAGAGATTTTCCATCTGACTCCCGAGACTCTTCACTCTGTCATCGCAACCAACAGTCATTGGGGCTCCTCCAATGTCGAGCGGGGCTCCTGTGGGAGCCATCATGTTTGGTGTCGGAGCGGTGCCAATGAGGTCATAACTGTAGGAGCAACAATGTGAGATACATGATGATGGTTTCCGAGTGAAATCATTCATTCGATTGTATTTTCTGAACGTGCTCGATCACCTGTAATAATCGCCGTAGGGATTCTTCTGGTGTGCTCCGCGCTCGATGAGCTCATGCGGCGTCGTTGGTGCCCACCCTGTATAGTCTTGTGAGACTGCGGGCCCGGGTGCGGTGTGCGTCGGCGTGAACGGAGAATATCCGAAGTTACTGGGGGCGCCGTAAGTACCAGCTGGATAACCATTGCTGAACATGCCGGGCATAGACATTGTTTCTGGATGGTGGAAATCAGCTGAGGCAGGAGGACCAGGAGGATATCCGAAGTATGAAGCAACGTCCGATCCGTTACTCCAAGATGCAGCAGCGTGAGTGGTGTCGCCGCCGATTCCAGCGTACGCGGCCCCATAGGGTGAAACCTGGAAAGGGCAACCACGTTTAAGATATGGTGATTGGAATCACCTACACCGGAAAAAAAGTTACCTCCATCGTCACAGGAATGAGCAACCCATTTATTTACCGGAGCATGATAATAGGCGGCCGGGGACGAACTGATGAACTGAGGCTCGAGTGACGTCGGTTGTGCGGCATACTGCGGAGGCATGCGTGTCCACGCATCCATCATTCCCATCGCTTCTACTTTCGGGGGCGGTGGAGGAGGTGGTCCATGGTGACCGCCACCACCGCCGCCGCCACTGCTCATGACTCGGTGATCCAAATCTGGGTGAGAATGGAGATGAGTAGAAGCATGGACATTTCCCGCCAATTGCTGATGAAGTTGTTCGTTGGTGCTGTTCATCAACTGCGGCTGATGATTTGAGAGCAGGTGCTGTTGCGGCTGCAGCTTTCCACCCGGACCGATACTGCAGCTTCCAACATTTTTATTGGGTCCCCCCCCGTTCTGTTGTTCTCTGCTACTGCTAGTGAGATGAACCGCATGTCCGCCGCTAGGTGTGGCTGAAAAATATGAGATATTGGTCCCTGGTTTCACAGTTTCACGGAGGAATATACTTATCGATCAAGTCTGGACTCCAAGTTCTGGATGATATGCTCGGCCAACGACGCCTACCCCGCTCACGTCGTTCTACCTTCGACTGACTGTCATACAAGTGGTCATTGTCCACGATAATGAGG
This sequence comes from Neoseiulus californicus, assembly GCA_028455905.1. Lineage (NCBI taxonomy): Eukaryota > Metazoa > Arthropoda > Arachnida > Mesostigmata > Phytoseiidae > Neoseiulus > Neoseiulus californicus. The sequence goes on from JAMQGS010000001.1 coordinate 41,173,704, forward strand.
AGAAAACACGGATTCGGAATAGGTATCAGAACGAGCAGTGACATCGTAGAATTCGCAATCACGTACAGATTGAGGCAAGCAGAGGCACAGAGAATCAACGACGAGACCAGCCAGCATGACAGGTTCCTTCCTGTTAACTCGATCAGGCAGTGGACTCGTTTGCACGATCGGTAGCCACATCTTTTCTACGGAGAGCGACTCGGCGGCGACGACCACCATGAAACCTTGCGAAAACATCTACTCACACATCAGGTTAGTTTGTTGAAGATGTCGCTTTCCTCTTGAGCTTTATCTGCTGAGTACGTCGACTTTCGCTCCCTGTGTACTGAGCTAAATGCGGAAACAATACCCGGAATAGCCGTTTTCGTTTGGGCATATAGTTCTGGCAAAATCAGGACCATGAGCGCCTGCTAGAATCACGTAGACGACGAACAACAACACAACCACATATAACAGCGGCAGCCTACTACCTCATCATCATACCGTCACCTAATCAAAACAACATGGCAGCAGCCGCAGCAGCATCGTCAGAACCGAGCAGTTTTCTGTCTGCTATGGCGCCTAGTTTCAAATTCGAACACGGCATCGATGACAATGCCGTGTTCGATGGTTACGATATTCGCGTTCCAGAACCTCGAGCTCATGGGGTCTCGGAACACCATGGGCATCTTGATTTTCGAAGTATTTTGGAGGACTTCATGTTCTGTGCAAGGAGGGTCAAAATGCCAACCATTAGATTCCGATGCTCGTCGCTGTAACAACATCTAATTGATGCATAAGACACAAAATGACGATTCCAGGCTTTCAGGCTGCCACTAGTGAGCATCTCTCAGGAATTCGGTTGTGGATCTTCTGATTAGGGAGGATGTTTCACCTGTTACTGAGAACCATCGTGGAAGAGGACTAGAGACTCAAGGTCCCGAGACAAGAGGAAAGCTCCCCCATGGCGGCGGCGGCGGCGTCGGAAGATTGAGGAAATTCGAACCGCCGCTGTTGAGCATCGAAAAGCTCTTAGAACGAGGATTCCAATGGGCGCCCATGGTCTCCGCTGTTTTAAACAGGTACGAAGTTCTGAGCAGCGTTTCATGTCAAGGAATTTCAAAGTCGACTCGTTTCTTCTCTCGACAATTCTATCGATTCTCACGTCCCGCTGGCGATTGCGACCGGTGTGATCGAATGTTTTTCGGATTCCTTTTTCATCTGGCTCCCCGATCCAATCGTTTCCAACCCGATCCCGGAGTGAGGGCCGATAGGTCCTAGGACCTGCCGAGACTCTTCAAAGGCCTAATTATTAAGAATGAATATTCCTTGCAACCTCCGATGGCAACGCATAGGTACAGCCAGAGGCCGTCTAGGCATTGCAAATAACCGCAATTTCCAAGAACCGCGGTTTAAGATCGCATTCCTTTGAATGATGAATCTGACATGAGAGGTAGCTGAACGTACGTGGTAGATTTAATGACGGCCAGTCCGGGAGTCGGGTCGCATGCATACAATGAGTGCAACAAATCACTCTCTCTCTCTAACGACACTAGAAGCTTTCTTGCGACCTGGTAAGATTTCCTCAGCACGAAAATGTCGTCCAGGGTGCTTGCGTTGAGCCGGGCTCGATTCTTCCCTAACAAGAGCTTCACGATGCTAAAATCACGCTCCGATTGGACGAATAGAGGCGGGATGGCCAATAAAATGCCCAAGCAAAGTTTGAGGCGAGCGCCGCGGCCTGCTCCGGCTTCGAGTAGAACGAACTCTTCCCTCGAGTATTCTTCAGAGCAGGCGAGGCAAATGAGCGCGCTATGCTTGCACGTCATTTGCAGGTCGTGCACCAAAATTTGAGGCAGCACCAAATATTCTCTTGGCGTCGCTTTACCGCACAGGCCGGAAAATATTTATTCTAGCTTGCCTGAGTCTGCAGATAGGATTCGGAGTGCTTCGAAACACATGCGGTTTTCAAACGCAAAAGTCGTGCGGTTAAATCTTGCGGTGCTTGCACCGCGGTCAAGAACAGCTGAAAAGCCCAGTGCTGTCGCACAGGGCGCCAGCCCGGTGGGGGCGCCATCCTGGGGAATTGTTCTCTCTGCGACCCATCGAAATCCCTATCTCAATATTTTTTTCCTATATTATTGCGAAATCGGAGATTGGAGCTGACTGAGCTCGAGCCCAGAATGGGCAATTTGTGTTGGCAACAACAAGCTCAACCGTCCTATAGAGTTGCAAACGAACTAATTTTAAGGTTGAGTCGTAAGCCGAACGAACGCGATCAAGTTGTGAATCCACCTTTGTCTTGATCTCAGGAGGCTCATCGCTTGGTTTAGGGGGAGGGGGAAAGGGAGGGGGGGGGGCACGAGCAATTCCTCCAAGCGTCAGGGGGGGGGCGCGGGACGAGAAAGGTTGAGAAACACTGGGCTAACCAATCATGATCATGCGTCGCGCCCAGATTAGCGAGCCGCTTACGGAGCGAGCGCTTATCTTCCTCGGCCGAGTTGACGACCAAGCTCAGCGAGCCATTAAAATCTGTGGATTTTCATGGAGTGAATGAGCGCCTCAGGGTAGAAATTGGCGGAAGGCCGATAAAAATCCGAAAATAGGCAATGTTCCGTAATTTTTTTGAAAAAGACATTTCTAGGCATTTGGCTGACCTCATCTTAACGAATGGGATGATGAGGCCGCGAGAGAGGGATCGTCGGCAGTTCGCACAGGGCGCCAACTACACTACGGCCGGCTCTTGGTCATGGCAGAGAATGTCTGCGGCAGCAACCGTCGTGCGGCGGCGCGTGAGGCGCTACCAGTGGAGACAGCTCCCTGATTCCCATTCATCATCTCCGAGCATACAAGTTGGATAAATAATATCGCCGCACACCAGAACAGTTGAACACTGTGCGATGGCAATTCATGACCCATGAGGAGGGCTGCGAATTTTTCGCGGGCCGCGAATTTTCCGCGAATTTCGCGGCATCCCCGAGGTCGTTTTCCATGAGACGTCTATGGGAGCCGCGAATTCCACGCATTTCGCCGCGAAAAGTTTACAGCCCTAATCATGAATCTACTTGGATGACAACTGGCTGAGAGAGGTGAAGGTAGCGTGCTCTCGAGGAAGACAACAGGTTCCCCGGAGAAGCAACATGGGTCTAGGGGTTCTGTCGGTCCCATCCCACAAAGATCCATATATTTATGTAGACGACCGAATCGAGCGTCAGGCGCAAAAACGGTCAGGGGGTCCCCGATAACACATCGTAGGTAGCCTTCCGTAAGCATGTCGTTTTTTTTTTATCGAGTGAGGCGATCTTCCTAGGAAAGTCAAATGAATTATTCCGCCCTCGACGCGAACCTTTCTTTCCAATTCTGCACTCGATCCAAAGAAGAGAACACTGGCATCAAGCATGTCGTCGAGGATGGCAACCTTTTGCGGCCCCATCATTCTGACTCTGTCCGTTCTCGCACCCTCGATCTTTTGTGGGAGATTGACGCCAGAGGATCATGCAGTAACCATTTTGCGGTCCATCATGAGTGACCACACATATCATTATTCCATCGTGATCTCAGCGTGCAGCGAGTCGATGTTTGAAAATTTCCGTGAGACCGGACGCATATCGTTTATACGAGAAGCCCCAGCGAGCTGGTTTCTAAGTGGGGAACATTGACAAATCGTGGTGTCGTGCGACAAAGATCCTATGACAGACTACGGACTGAGCTTGGATGTTTCGCAAAGCGCCTGCGGCCACGGTCACTGTGACCCGCTCCTGAGAATCAACGACGAGTTCAACTGGAACAAGAGGCTTCTTGTAATGCTGCGACCCATGACTCTGAGAGCTTCACACAAGTCGGATGCGAACAATCGAAGGACTATTCCTGATGAACTCCACGTCGAACGTTTTGTCCGAGGTTTGCTGTATCGAGCGGGTAGACATGCCGTGTTCTTCAAGTCCTTCATAAGAATATTCTTCATCGTCCTCCTGGAGCAGCAACTACCATTGAAAAACAACGTCATTCCGGACGCGCGCTACTTTTCCCGTGGTGCTGTTTATGAAACAGGGTCCACGAGGGGTTATCCCTTCCTTGGTTGCGTTCAACGATTCCCCATGAAGGTGCGGCGCGCAATGCATGCCTACGACATTGTACCGCATAATCATTCGCAAGCCCTTCACTTCGGACTCTTCGGCGTTCGAATACATCGCGGCTCAGCGTCAGTCGATGAACACGGGCTCGAATGCGCGCCGTCGGATATATTCGTTGATAATTGTATTTCGGACGATGTGAGTGTTTCGGTTCTTCGAGTGAGTATACAGAGGTTTCCATCCATGGGATCCTCATGGCATCCTCCATCGGTTACTATTTTCATTATTTTACAGTTGAAGTTGCGGCGAACCTTCTACGTCGACGTTTTCGATTCGGCTGCGGCTCGTTTGGCTATTGTCCAGCGATTCCAAGAAAAATCTGTCGCCGAAGTTGTCTTCACATTGTCCTCGTTCAGCCTGGTGCTGCTCGCGCTGCTACCACCGGTGATGTTCAGCTTATTTCATGTATTGACCTCCAACTTGGGTTTCAGCGAATTCATTGATTTTTCCATATTTTTCTGCACTCGCTTCACTTTGCCGCGGACGCCTCTGAAATTTTTCATCAAGATGACGATGTCTGTCATCATATTGTGCATTTTCATATTTTCGAACGTTCTCCAAGGGGATGTGATCTCTTTCGCCGAAACTTCCAGGATCCCAGAGTCTGGGTGCGTTGTATGGCGGTGCTTTGTCGGATTGGCTGCTCCACTCCTCGGTTACACCAATCTGTACGCTCCGAGCAAGAGCCGAATCATGGAAAGTTACTTCCCCCAGAAGCGCTCTCTGAAGATTCGCGCGACCCCAACGGGACCATGCAGCGCGACTAGCTCTGAAGCCATACATTCAACGACGATGCTGGACGAGTCTGCAAAGACCTTCTTGTTCCACAACGAGATCATTTGCGGAATGAAGGAAGTCCTGCCACTACAGATCCAATCTTACAAGCAGGAAGGCTTATTATTCGACGAAAAAATCAAAGTTGTCAATCCAACCACTCAAATGTGCTCGAAATTCAATATTCCGTGGTTCGAACGCGGTTCGCTAGAGCACGGTCTGTTTAGGTTCGCTCATATCTCGCGACATCTCGAGGACGACCCCACAGAAATTAAACTCTGGACTGAGAAAGATCTCTTTCTCAGGGACGGCAACAAAGTTCATAGGCGTTTCATAGACCGAATAGCAACGCTAAAGAACTTTACGCAGCAGCGAACACTGGAATTGGTGGCATTGTACCGGAAGAACAATATGGTCGAAACGGACAAGAGGAAGTCCCTGGATATACAATCGCTGGTTGGAACCTTGCGCGCTTTAGCTTGGGGTTTTTCGATTGGAGCCTTGATCATGTTCGTCGAGGGATCTCTTTCCCTGAGCGGGACCGGGAGATATCTGTGGAAACTTTGGCCGCGGAAGACATCTGTCGGATCTTAGGGCCTGCATGCTTTCCGAAGAAACTGTTCACCTCTAATGGCGCTTGATTGCGAGCAAGGAGTGGGGGCACAGCGGCATGCTTCGTCGATAATCGAAAGCGCATCACGGCTATAAAAGCCTGGCATGAATCATCAATAAACGATTTTGAGACCACGACGTGGACAGTCAGCCACGGCCTGCTCATTTCTGGCGCAGTCGACGGGATTGAGAACTATGGTGTGGGTCACTGTGTGAATCCGCCCTGACGATGCGGTCAAGTCTACGGATTTCGAGGCCCACCGCCTTCAAGAAAGATGGGGATGACTGGAAGGACATTCCGCCCGCCACCAGGAACGGGGATGAAGCGACTTGTGCTGCAAAAAAGCAAGAAAAGTCTCGTGGATCTACTCTCGATTGGAGAAGTTCGGCTGAAATTCGCAGCCTCGGAGCTCTCTCAAATGATCGCGGGAGAGGAAGATAAGGAGCCGTCGGGGGTCATGATTAGGCATGGCACCGATTCCGAATCGCGGAACCGCAAGAACCGCGGTATTTCTGCCGTTTTGAAACCGGGGTTTTCGACAAGTGTAGAAAGCTTCCGCGATGCCGTGGCAGTGCACTCTTACTCGATCGCAATTTTTCCTCCTCGTGCTCCACGCGATAATCTTAATTGTTCTGGAGCTCCATGAGACATTCTCGATTGGCGGTGTGCATTCACGTGCGCGTATGGGCGCCCCGGAACGGAAGCAAGAAGCGATCGCAACACAGTTTCGGAAGAGACTGACATGAGACTGCTGCGATGGCGCTCAAACAACTTCGGAAACCAGTCGTCGGTCCCCACGTTGACCTACGTAGAGAGCTCGAAGATTTCAGAAAAGGTGGAGCAAGCGGGAACCTTCTCAATTTGTGTCGTGAACTCTCGAAGCTGTGCGTCCAAGTTCAATCGAACCTCAATGGGACATCAGCACCCTACGTCTTATGCTCGGAGAGGAGCGAGCTAATCTTAGTTTCGAAACTATCAACAACATCTTCGTACTGGGGGAAGCATTCGAGTATCGTTCATAAGAGCCTATTGAACAGCCTCGATTCGATAATTACTAGGGCTGCGAAGTTCAGGCACAAAAAGGAGGTGCGTCCCAAACCCTCGGTGTTCCGGAGAATATCAGACAAGACCGCTCCGAAGGTGTGGCGTGGCCAATTTGAGCTCTTCGTCAGTTCTCGTGACAACTTTGAGTGAATCATGCTTCTCCGAGAATATGTGTCCCGAGTTGCTCTTTGGCTGCGGGAATATTCAAACAGACCCCGAGAACACGACGTTGATAACTAGAGCGCGGATGTTCATGCATCGAAACACGTGAAAATATACATGCAAATATGCAGGGAAAACAACCGAAATATGCACGATATATGCACTTTCTCTCATCATATACTGTTGGTCACGTTCATCGTACACCTCTATTGTAGTCTCCTTGAAAGTTTGACTCCACCAAGACTCAAACGTGAGCTCATAACTTGCAACGTATGTCTCTAACCATTCCGACGACCAGTCGGGATCGATTGCAAAATTTCACTCATTGCAATGATAGACGAGTATCTTCCTTGAATTCTCGAACGTGAGGCATCGACGTCGATCGCTGAGGATGTTTTTCAGCATCGAAAAAAAATCCTTCTCGTCCATTGAGGTGATAGGCGCGTATTGAAATGATGCGAGCTCACACGGTCTACGTTTTCCAATCTACTACGCTGTGAAGTCTCCGCGCAGAATGTCGACAGTGCCGTTCATCTTCTGCAACATGCTGCTTCAGATAAGTTGCAATAAAAGATGAGAATGTTCCGTTGTCGAGCCTCCGTAGTGAAATACCAGGACAGAATACGATGCGTTGTGCAAGTCGTGATAGACGTCGACTCTCTTCCGGAACCTTCGGAAAAGCTCTCAGCTGCATCAAAATCGTTGAATCCCACGGATATGGGAAACGCTCATTCCCAAAAGAGACGAGGAACTGATCGAAATCCTCGAAATATGCGAATCCATGCAACAAAACTCGTTTCATGCATTCCCGACCCAAAGCATCGAAATTATGCATTTTCATGCATTCTATGCATTATGCATGAACATACGCGCTCTATTGATAACCGTCCTTTAGACAGCCGTTCATCTATCATTCATTGTTTAGATGTCGATCTTCCCGGAAACGTCAAATTATTCCAGGCGCATCGCAAAGTCTCCTCTATGATATTTTATTCTACTCTTGATGTTAGTGAGCGACAGCCGTGAAGTTCAACTCATTGCTGATGAAAATATCGCGTTGTGGTGCAATCATTCTGATCTCGTCCGTGTCTCCCTGTCTACATTATTCACTCCCCGTCGAGCGAGCGTTTTGAGGCCTGCTCTATCGGGCGGCAACACGCGTCGTGATCTTCGAGTCTTCTTTGTAAGACAGTCGTTTCCGCTTCATTGGTCCCCGGATGATCGCGGTGGCGGCGGCGACCGTTTTTTGGAGCCAAGAGCGGGATTCCCGAAATGTTTCAACGCTCCGCCTTATCGTGTTTTCACTCCGGGTAATTGGTATTCCCTCGCATCCAATTGATGAACATATTCTGGCGGCATAGTCGATATGAATATCGAGCAAGTCAGTCGATGATCCTCGTACCGGTACCTCTAGCTTCGGCTGTCCGCCGGGATGTTCCCTCGCAGGTGGCGCCCTCCGACAACCCCCCCCCAAACACGTTCCTCCCAACAAAGTGCGTCGTCTCGAGTTCTAGCCGGCAGTGTCCCGTCCCTTCATGTCTTCCCGGGAATTCCCCTAAGCCTATGTCTTCCCTCGGAGCTGGTTCGGCGCCGCTGCCGACCAGCCCCGGATGATGGCGAGAAAACATTGACCGCAGTACTAGCCGCCCAGCCGACGCCGCTGGCGAACCGTAGAAAGAATGCTCCACCTGCGCCTCCGGGACCGTTGAGGGGGGCTACGCGCACGTGGCGATCTCGGGCGACGGGTGTCGTCCGGGCGTCCGCGGAGGCTGGATGCTTCTGGCTGAGCTTGCGCTCGATGTGCTGTTCGACGAGTCCGACGTTGCAGTGCCGCTATCGCTGTCAGACTCTATCGACACCACCGAATCGTCAGAGCTCCGGACGAAAACCATGGGCCCATCGCACATCCGGAGCAGCGAGGCTCAAGCTCTCACCATGTTGGGGACCCGGGATGCGCGGATGAGCATGTCGAGTTGCCACATGTGAACCAGTAATTTCACTTCCAATGTTCCCCGCTGTTTGAGCGGTCTAGCATAGCATCAATCAATTAGACGACAATCGGAAACAACGGTGTTTTATTGTTGCTTCCTTGCGAAGGGTGAATTCCAGTCGCGCAAGCGCGAAGATGGCTCGCAGCTACATTGGAGAACAACCGCTGTGAATTCTCTCCTTGACACAGTCCTGTGTCCTACGCTTCGGACCTCCCTTCGGGGTTCCGAAGCAGAGCCGGATTTTTCTACCTACACCTGCCCAGACGGGAGAACGCACACAGCAGCGCACTGTTCATTCGATCCAGGGAACCTGAACACTGGTCCGAGATACCATGCTTTCAATGCGAGGCTAGATCGGGTCAAGAAGGACTCGATGGACACCAGTTTCACTTGGCAACAGTATGCGAAATGTAATTATATTATTACTATCATTCGAGGTCCGCCGCTCACAGCTGAAATTTCGCTCGACGACCATTCTTGTGTCGATGACGATTTGTTTCCAGAGAAGAACACTCTCTTCCGGCAAGCACGTGAACAGATTTTGTCTTTCGGAGACTGCTGAAGCCAATACCCGGTTGATTGGAGGCGGGAAACAGATTCCCCGAAGTCTGGCCGGTTTCTTTGCCGTTAGCCACGCATCAAATGGGTCGTGGGCATTGCTTCATCGAGTGAACCAGGGTCCTGTTCGTGTTTGGAAGCGGATAGGATTCAAATTTCGCGGCGTGGAGGAGTACCCTCGCTATCCGTCGAATTGCGACACCAAAACTTCGGAACGGCTACAACATCGACTGACGCAAATTGGGAGCGCTGTTTGTTCCATAGGTCGAGAGAAACTCCATGACAAGTTGGTATTGAGCATGGAGACCCTGCTCGAAGATTTCATTTCGGAAGAAGATCTCAAGGTGAGAAAAATTGCTCCTTCGTCGTGATCGCTCTCGGCCATTATTTTCCGAAAAGCGCGAAAATGTACATTCGGGTCGACAGGTTTCCGATTCAGTCAGTATCATGTTCTAGCAACGTTGATTTCAATCCTCATCGTTTGAAGGAAACGCTTCCGTGGCCAACTACTGGGTTGCTACTCTCTTCTTCACGCAACAGCTCTGCTGCGTGATCATGTACTCCTTGAGGTGGAATTTACTGTCAGGGCTCCCCATGTCTGTACATTGATGACTGTCATTCGATTGGTTCGAGTGAAATTCGGAACGATTGGAAAACTCAGAAGTTCAGTCTGTTACAGTCTGGTGCTGGTCATGAATCATTCCCTCGGAACCAACTGTGCTTCAGTCTGAGCATGTATCTCCGAAAGTGTCCGGTGACTCATCATATGGGTCCCGGGACCGCAGGCCGAATTTTGAGGCGCTGAAATTTCTCACTCTAGTAAACATGTTCTCGCAGATCAGATCCTGCGACAGCTGCAGTGAGACCGGAATTTTTTTTTTCGGCGATACTGGGTGCCAGTTCCACCGCTCGCGGCGACGAGGGCGTTGGTCACGTCTCACGTCGCGTCATTATTTTCAGGTGTGTGAGAAACAGTACAACGATGAGATACGTCGAGGCATACGGAATCCGAAAACAAAATTCGATTATGCTTGGTGTTTGATACGGAGCAGATATCCCGCTGACATTCGGAAGGGAGTTCTATTCATGGAGGGTAATTGTTCCTGAGCGCTGGGCATCTGGATGAGGGCACAATTTCGCAACTATCAGATGATAACCTTCTCACTAGCCCAACCAATCTAACCAATGTCAGATCATAATTATCCAAAATCCCCCAGATCTTTTCAAAAATGGAGACGAAAGTGCACGTCGAGATTACGTGTATTACTTGGCCTTCGGAAAGTGCAAACTCAAAGAGTACAGCGATGCCAACAAGTAAGTTTTGTACACAATCATTCATCATTCGAGGGAAGCAGATTCAGATAAAAGGAGCCGGGGTAGCTCGAGATTGCAACGATGACTTGCTAACGTATCCCAGACCCTTGTGCACCTTGCCCTCGGCTTCAAGATAAGATGATATCCTGTGGCTGAATATCAAAGAAGTCAGGCTTGTCTACGAATGAGTCGTCGTCGTCGTCAATTAAGCTGGCCATAACACGTCTGAGCAAAGAGTTACTTACGCTGTCTCGCTGACTCTCTACAGCTGCTGTGTTTTCGGTCCCCAGATACATCAAAGCATTCCTCGAGATCGAGCCCTCGAATCGTCAAGCAAAGGAGCTCCATGAAGTGATCATCAAGCGACTCACCAGAGAAGGATTGACTGGAGCTGCGATCATTGGGGGAATCGCCGCTCTTGTTGTCGGAACAACCATAGCTGTCTTGAGAAGAAACTGAAACTTTCGACCGAATCTCAGAAGGACTCTCGACCCACTGATGTGTATTGTTGTTGAATTTTTAATCGCTCAGAATCCATAACGCAAATACAGACTGTACGCGCTATCGGCGTCTTTCATTCCGGAAACAGGTGTCTGCGTGGAATTATCATCGTTGAATAAACCTGAGTTTCTCTCAACTAGATTGAGTGACTTGATCCCACCATCGGCATCCCTTTTCTCAGGGTAGGATTGTGGTGGTGTACTCATCGAATGTTGGGCTTGAGGGTTGTGAAACGGTGGTCGTGGCAGAGCACGCGACGGCACTATTCATTTTCTCAAAAACGCGATTCCGGGAGAACAGAGTCAAAATGTTATACATCCCCGTACATTCCCAAATAGTTTCGGCTCCCGAGGATATATGGCACACAAGACAGCCAAGGCTATTTCAAACCCAACTCGGCACTTTCGAACTCTCTGCCCTCATTTGCACACGGCTGTGCCACTCTGGCTTGCCGGCAGAGCCCTTGGGAAAATTGACGGCTAGTCTCCATTGGACTCAACAGTCAGGGTTGAGGAAAAGGCTGACACGCCTTAATGTCGGTATAAACGGTGTTTCGTTGCTGTAAAACTCGTCTTTGGTGATGAGGTTTCGGCCTTCAGCAGCACTGGCTCGGCACTGGTTTTCGCCGAACAAAACGAGGCTCAAAAAGCCGCCCTCCTGTGAGCCCCGCGGCCCTTTCTGTCTTGTTGTGTCCGAGACGACGCTTGCTAACGAAGACTCACCAGCTGAACTCGAGGCTTTTGATTCCGGCTCGCGATGATGTGCCTCTTGCTCACCTCTCCTCGGACGTGTAACCTTGGAAATCCTGTCGATTGACCCAGCCTGACGCACTTCGTTCCCGACCGAAACCGATAGCGGAGTGCTCTGCATCAGAACTCATGATAGGAATCACGAGGGGTAATTTTATTGCAAAACACTTGTACAATGGAGAAAAGTCTTTCGAGGGACTGTCGATGACCCGTGTGGCGTTTCCAGCCGCGGCACATATGGGAGGTTGAGCGTATTCTTACAAGTTCTCTCGAATTGACTCGATGTTTTCAAATGGCAGACGAGACCGAATCAGTGCTTCTATGATGTCATTGAGACGTTCGATCTTTGATCCATGTATGGTAGTTGTCCAGCTTGATGTAGAAGCCATAATTTCCAGCTCTTCCACAGCCCACTCCCCATGACACGACGCCCAACGCATACCACCGGCCGCCCTGCTCCACGGTGAAACTCCCTCCAGAGTCCCCTTTGCAAGCATCTCCTATAATATCTTGATTATACCCAGCGCAGAACATATTTGCCGTCACCTGTGGATAATCATGATAGCTTTACATCATGATCGCGCGGATCGGAGCGGATGATTTCAAGGGAGAGAGCATTTGATTTTCTAACTCACCGGATGAGTGGTGGAGGCCCTACACTGATCGGGATTGACTAGAGGTAGTTTGATTTCTTGGAGGAACCTGGGCTGTCCTCCTCGCTCTGAAAGTTTACCCCACCCAGCAACCGTGCCGTATCTGAGATCCTTGTAGTTGAAGAACGTTTTTCTAATATACTCTGTGTCGCCAAGACATATTGGCATGATATAATCGGTGAAATGCACTTTCGAACGTAGCTTCACCAAAGCCAGATCACTGTCGTAGGTTGCGGGGTCGAAGTTTCTGTGGGGCCACCCATGAATCTATTTAGTTTAGAATCTACTATGCTTAGATGAGATGTCGCTGGATTCGAGGGTATTGGACGATGTGAAGACAATGTTCGACAGAGCTCTCTCTCTCTCTCTGACAATACATCATCCACTCTCATCAGACTGTACTCACGGATGTATGATGTATTTCTCAATCCTGTCCGAAACCTCATTTTCCTCTGGAGTTAGCTGATCGTGCTTGCCGAGGATCACACTGACATTTCCAATACCCTCATCGAAGTTGACAATACAATGAGCTGCAGTCAGCACCTTGATGGATGGAAACGAGACATGTAAGAAATCATCATTGGATCACTCGTATGGTCGTCGTCGTCGGATCCGTATTCGCGAGCTCGCTGCACCAACCCAATTGTGATTGAGAAGAGATCCACCGCAGAAAGCTTTCTTTTTCGGGGAATAGAACATGGCCATCCATGGATGACTTCCGATCCGAGCTGTGGCTCCCGCGATGATCTTTCCGTCTTGACCGTGGCTCTTTGTCGAAGCGAAAGGTGAGAACTTTGGTTTCCCGCACACTATGAGTATTAACAACGTTAGTGAGCTCGACGGGAATGAATTCGTCAGAATGAATTTGCAATTGCAACTGTATACGCACCCTCATTCATGTCATCCTTCGGCTTCACTCGGAGGACAGCCGACACTCTCGCCGAACATTGGTTCAATTTGTCTGTCACCACACAGCTATAAACACCGCTATCGGTCCATGAAGCTTCACTGATGTAGATGCCGTCTGGAATCGGGTCGGGATTTTATTTACTTCACACCCTCGAACTCATTTTGGATATGAATTGGATCTGACTGCGGGTGATCGGAATCAGAGGGCAAGGACGTTGCGCCTTCTGTTGCGCACGGCGGAGCGCATACGGGATAGTACACTTTGTAGCACATTCCTACGGTTCCAAGAGTATTTCACGACAAATTGACCGGGAGAGTATCTCTTAAAGTCTGGACGCGCAGTATATCGTAAGAGTACAACTATTGTCTTGAGAATCCGTGTCGTTGCGATCGAATTCTGCCGTCGCAAAACAGGATAACATAAATAACTTCCAGACGAAAACGTTGCCCTGAATCCCCGCGCATGGCGAACCCACTTGAAAGTTAGACGCGCTGGCTTTGTGTCTGATCTGATGCACAGATAACATGAGTTGGCACTCTCTTCTTTTCCAACAGAATAAGCATGATAGTCGCGACGTATTCTCAATACCGAGCAGCTTCCTAATGGTCGAAGAATGGCACAGGCGACACCGTCGCATCGTTCTGCATGGGGAAAACGGCAAAAATTTCCGCCGGCGCAGGAATGCGACACCCGCAGTGGACGAATGCGGAAATGATTACGTTAATTTTGAACCAGGAACCGTATCAGAACAATGTGGAGCATCAGGATTCTTGGCCCGTCAATCAAGGTTCATTTTCGAGAAATTACGAGAATACTTCGTAGAAGTATCCTGACCAACTCTTAATCATTTGTTCCGCCATAGGTCGGTCCTCCGCTCCAATGTACGGGTTCCGTTGTTGGCTATGATTGGCGACAGAGCTGCGGCCGACCTAGACCTCACTTGGAATACTCTCTGTTCCCTCCTGGGGAATTTTCCCGCGGAGCTGGGACTCGTTTCCGACTTCTGGTGAGTCATCTAGCAACAAATATCTCATCACGCGACCGGGAATTCGGACGCGACTTTCTTCCATCGGAGATGCCGACTTGTCCCATCGGGCGCCGAATCTCTCAATCCTCGTCGGAAGTTTTTTTTTTTTATCTAGGACCAGGGATGGGTACAATTAACTCTCAGTTGCTCTCAAATTTATTTGGATTCCCTTCGCAGCAGGAAAAAACCGAACCAGTCGGCTCGGAGGACACAAAATCGATTCGGTCGAGGATTTTGTCACCTCCGAGTCGACTAGTTCGGTTTTTTCCTGCTGCAAAAGAAATCCAAATAAATTCGAGAGTAATTGAAAAGTAATGGTGCCAATCCCTGTCTAGGACACTTCTCCGAAATCGAAGAAAAGACGCCGAGAGCCTCCTGCTGCGCCGCAAAAAAACACGGATTCCACTCCGTCGCATCAGGAATTGTGGTGGTGAAAGATCTTGCGGCGGAGTTTTGAGACTCGAACCCACCAATCCGAGCCACGTATGCTAGCTGACATTGCTCTCAGGACCTCTGATTGTGAGCTCGTAGAACCTACAGATCGCTTCGCTTCTTGCCGTGAAACGTGAAACTCGGCTGTCTTTCCCAGTGCCACATAATGTCACAGGAATAGGATAGAGAATTTTCACTCACGTCCTACTGTTGTTTTGATCCGCGAGCTGTTCTGCAACGGTCGGAAATTCTGGAGCCATTCGTAAGTCAACGGTGACCTTTTCGGGCCTCGCGAACGGGCCTGGCACAAGAAATATGGATTTTCCCCCGAATGGCACTCCACGTTTGATAGCGGTCGGACAGCTGCAGGACAATGATATTTGATGGGTTCTCGACAATGTGTGGTGAATCAGGAACTATCTTGAAAGTCACACGGCCAAGGTGGCTGATGGGATTCACTCACTTAGATTACAGCGACTCTTCACACCCTCAAGGATTTTGACAAATATCTTCATTTCACTCCGTTTGTTGTGTAATGTGACCTCACATCTGTATTCGCCCCCTTCGAGAGCAGTCGCCTTCCGGATGTACAGCACATGCTCAGAGGGGAATTCGATCTGGAGATTCGTCGTCTTCAAGATCTCAAGTTGCTGGCCGTCTTTGTACCTGGAGGTATGAGGGGGGCATAATTTCGGCCGTTCGCAGCAAATGTGAGCCGATGGGGTGATTATCGAGCGATGAGAATCGCTGCTTAGAAATCGTGTCATACCATGTGATTTTCGAGTTGATATTCTTGGGTGAACACTGGATAGCGTAATCGTCTCCCATCGTTACACCGACCGAGTCGCTGTCCAGGATCCGGGCGAACATTTCCGATGGTGCCAACAACGGTTGCGGCAAGACATTAACCTCTTCAGAGACCCTTTCAACTGGAAGTTGATTCAATTAGAAGGGATATAAAAGGCAGCTGAATACAACGGCCGCAACCCATATTTCGCCGAAACCCAATTCCTCCACAAGCTTGGCTTCAATCTATAGCTAGGCTTTAATCGAGTTTGGTGTCCGTTCAGCACTCGCTTCCCGAAGGGTTCAAAAATGAACCATCATTCCCGACCGGCAGAATCGACGTCGATAATAATCACTAAACCCCGACCCCGAGACTACGACGGCCCGGTAGGGATACCACAGAATATATCAGCTCGAGACGCCCCAGGGAGCATGATTGTTGTCAGTCGACGAGTGCTCGTCTCGGGTCTACCCACCACCTGCCTTCATCCTCCAATTCGGCGGCGATGTGTTCGCTTGTGTTACAATTTCGCTCGCGAGAGAAGGATTCAGAATCCTCTAGTGTTAGGGGAAGAAGTCATCCGCTACTATCAACTCAAATGCTAACATCAAGGGCATCAACGATGCAGAAACTGTCACGAACCTGCTGGTGCTATCATCTTGAACAGAATTTTGAAGCCCCTGACCTCGCTGAAACCGTCGCTGACGAAGGCAATTCGCAATCCGTTCGAAGTGGATTCGAGAACTTTCTTCGGTACTCCATCTCCGCACAATCGATGCGTCACGTGCCAACCTAGCTTAAAAACGTGATTTTGGATTGACTCCGACGAATGGGACACTCCTTGATTTCACTGACGACATAGCATCTTCCCACACTTCTTGATCTACTCACCGTTCTCTGAAAAATTTGTCTTTTCAGTTTTATCGGAAATTTCCACGTAGTCCGCGACGCAGGTTGGTGATTTTTCGAGTAAGAAGTACTCGAAAGAGATTTCGATTCGCCGACTTCTCGGAGCCGTGAGCTCAATCAGACATTCCTGGTTGGCGGAGTACTTTTTCGGCCAATTCGGAGAGGTGATTGTACCATTCATGCCTGTCGTCTGGTTGGCGGTACATGGCCCCCACGCTTCGATCTGCAAAGACTCTCACGCAGTTGAATTGCAGTGAATTCCGACAGTTCGAGTTGTGTCATGCGAATTGTTGCTCACGGTGATCGGCAAATGCTTGAAGCTAGCGGCGACCTGCGCCACCTCATGCGAGATACATATCTCTCTCTGCTCATCCTCGCGGGAATTCTTTCAAGGCAAACGCATGAACCTTCTTCCAGCGGGCACGGTGATCACTTACTTGGATTTCGGGCCTGAGCGATTCAAAAGTTGCGTTGAAACCGTTGTCTTGGAAAAAATCATCAGAATGGAAGACGACAAGCAGATTATTGGAAGAGCTTGTGATTCCTCGAACTTTGGACTTGCTGCACCATCGACCCAGGCTGGGGAAGTCTGAAACCAAGATATTTCTCTGTTCCTACATTGTCCGCATGATCCGCTCAATGGAGATCTGTCTTGCTTATTGTGTTTTTCGTTGATTGAATTGAAGATGTTCCTCTGGGACGCAAAACTCGAAAGCATCGGCTCCCCATATGCGTATAATTCATGTAGAAAATTCCGGGTAATGGAAAGTGTCCAGGAGTCGTTTCACAAGAGGTCAGGGTAGAGAAAGAAAAAGATATTTGAGATCTCGGGAGTTCGCAAGATGTAAGATAAGAAAACTCAAGCTGGGGAGCCTCGTTCGGATGTCGGACTCTGGCAAGTCGATCGAGCATAGGCTTGGTCCCAAGATGATCGTAGCGAGAGAGCATGATGTGCGGCTCCAATTGTCCAGATGAGAGAGAGTACCCGGCATTCAGTGCATGTACCCGCGCTATTTGAACTTTTGAAATTTTCGAACGCGATTTCGATTTCGCGCTCGATTCTTCTGTATCTGGAGATTTCAATGATCCAGGGAGTCCCTACGACTTCGTTTCCCATGCCGATGAGATGATGCAGGTCGGCACACCCACTTGCGGAGTAAACTCAATCAGTCTCCTGGTTGCTCTCATGAATATGAGGGGGAAACTCTCCCGCGGACTGCTTGTATTGAAAAGCCGAACGTACTCGACGATGCTGCTGAGGATTCAACGGAATTCAAACCGCCGACTCATAGAAATCATAGCTATCGCTGCAGTTCTGCAGTGGCGAGAGTTCACCGGGTTGCAATCGTGTGGAAAGATTCTTCGGGGGAGTGTATCTAAGCAATTGCTGTCCAGAGCAGCAGCATGGCCCAGCGGCTGATGGATGGCGCCGATGTCTGGGCGCGCCTCAGCCCACCACTCGTGGGAAACCCAGAAATTCGTCCGTTGCGCGACTGATCACGCAACTATAACGGGTTATATCCTCCATATTGGCATGCATCGTTTGTGCACCTCTAGCCAGAAAATATAGTTCTGCGTTCTAGTAGAACCCCGACACCTGAACCGCTCGCAAAATTCACACATCACCCAGAGGTACCATCAACGCAATAATTTCAGGAAACCTGGAATTTCGGCCCGGGTTCGATGTTCGCAAACGTTTGTGTCAATTTAGCTCTGATGAGACCCGTCCATGTATCGACGACGATCGGTGTGGACGTGGAATCCTATGATAGACTCACTCACTCACCCTGGCTTGGTCCATCGAAGACTTCTACGTAGTCACTCTCGCATTTGGCACTCGTTTCCAATGAAATATCCTCAAAATTGAGAACAACAATGGCGCCGGTCCGAACCGAGACGATCACCTCACAGTGCTCATTGGCGGCGTAACCAGCAGGGTAACCCGGAGATGTGAAGGTCCCGTAATCACCCGTCAACACTCTCTTGCACGAAGTTCCTATATGTGAGGTGTTGTAAACTGAAGAAAGCGTTCCGTTTTTCCACGAATCAAGAGGTAGAGAGCAGAATTCCAACCTTTAGCTAGATTTCTTGCGTCGTCGCTGAAGTACTCGAACTTGAATCCAAGATCATTTATGTTGGAGTCGGAAGCGAACTCCAGCCATACCACGGAAGAATTCGATTTGATGATGTCTCCTTCGAGAAGCGTTCGGCCGCAAAATCGACCAAGTTTCTTTCGGGAGGCCCCAACAGAGACTAATAAGTTGTCGTAGCTGTAATCAGAGCGAAGTTGAGGGCGATATTGTCAGGCATTAGACGGAGGCGGAACACATGATGGAGGCGCGCACTCGCCTGCAGTCGATGCTCCACTCGACGGAGAAATTCTTCACCAACAGAGTAATGTTCCCGTATTGTGCTGTCAAGGTCCATCGACAGTGAGCATTGTTACGATAGGGTTCGTGAGGGAAGCCTGGAGATGTCAACACACCGCGAGTCTCACCAACTGTCACATTGAACGTGCAATCTGTCGGGAAAACGTATAGTTATTCGTCCGACCTAACCTCCATTCCTCAACTGAGCTGTCGTCACTTTGATCGTCATCAGCCGCCTCGTGCCCCACACCCATCGTCGGCTGTCATTTCATCGTCCGAGAACTGCACACGAGTCCATCTTGCGAGCTCATGTCCTTTGTTTTGACGGGAGGTGATTTTTCTCCCAGTTACGTGAATCCATGAGTCCGATGTCATGAGCGGTGGAAAAAGCCCACACTGGGAGCAGGAAATGAAAGAGACTGGCAAATATTGGTCAGTGTCTCCGGAGCCCTTGAATTTCGGCGGACGAGCGGAAGATACTTGGCGTTTCGAAAGTAGTTGCGTCTGAGCAAAACTGTAGGGCTGTTGCGACACAGTGCGACATTGCGTCTTGAACGGTCGTCCAGCATTAGTTGGCATTTTCAGATGGCGTTTCCACGAGGCGTCGTTGGGAAAACCGCCCGACTCATCTGACGTGAATATTTTGCCATAGGAATGAAGCAATCGTCGGAAACAGTTTAACATATTCTGAGCCTTCTCATCCGCTGCTTTTACCTGACGTCAATTCGGCCACTGGAAACGCTGATTCTTCAGACGATGTGGAGCTGAAATAGGTATACGGGTGTGACAGTCTGTAATCTGGTGAGATCTCAACGAGAGCCATAGGATGAGACACTTCCTGTGTCTCGTCGTAAGGGGAATTGGGGGTCAATTCATCTGCTTGCGCAGGAGCAACCCCTGGTGGATGGTTTCAAAGATACTCTTTCTCGATAACGGGAAGAAAACAAGAGAGCGTGGTATGATGCGCCACGTCATATCGAATCGGGAGGTGCTTCTCCGTCGCGTATTCAGTTGGAACTCGAGCATTAAGGTCCAACCGAGGTCCTCAGTGTGTACATATTGAAGGAATGGAAATCAACGAATCCAAGAGAACCGCCGCGGAGAGATACTATCGCGCGAATGTCTTCCGTGGCGAAAAATAAGGTGCAGTTGTGCTCTCTGACGGAGAAAAAGAAACACTCATAATCCCCAAAGTCCGGCGAGCGCTCCAAACCTATTTTACAGCATGATGGCATTTAGGAGGGTGTCTTTGAGAACATGAGTCATGGCGCTCCAAACCTATTTTACAGCATGATGGCATTTAGGAGGGCGTCTTTGAGAACACATGGTCTTGGGATTTGGGAAACTTGACGAATTACAAGTTGTTACACCTGATTGCGGCTGCATTCCGTTTGGATTCGCGCGCGAATCGAATAAAAAGCGGCTTGTTCTTTTCGGTCAACAGATCGCTGTTTTTTTCGCCGACACCTACGGCGCTACTTCCTGATGCGCTGTTGCGGCGGCGGCGGCGGAACAGCGGCTCCATAGAATGACAGGAAAGACTTATTAACACATTGAAGGCCATGTTCTGTCTAACAGTCGGCCATACTGATCGGGTTCAGCGTCCAGGCTGCGGAACACCCGCATATACGAGGGAGGGACTGGTGGGATGTTCTTTAATACCACTCTGTTTCACGGCGAAAGGTACCCGGAGGTATCCAGAGGATATCGAATAATCCTCATGATCGAAGAGTTCTAACTCGGGCGATGCTCAATCGGGTCGATCGAAACCTTATCGGCATACCCATGCGAAGCCAGACGCGATACCTCGACGAGGCCCTTGATTGTGACGAACGAGGGCTGCGCAACGCTTTTGTGTAAACTTCCCTCTCCGTAGCGAGCTAATCGACTCTAGCGATTTGAGGACTCAGAACAGAAGATCACAACTTACGCTGACGCGAATGATGGCAGAGCGAGCACCAGTAAAGACACCGGAGGCGACGATGTCGACGACAACAATATGACCAACAAAAGAGACAACATCGATGACAGTATCGGAGTGAATGATCGTGAAGCGCGCACTGTCATAAACGTTGTCCTGAACGACGCTCCTCCTGTAGCAGGCGCCAACGCGGTGAACGAAGGTGTCGCTCGAAAGGAGGGACACATTTTAATCCCAGGGCAAATCACATTGCTGTCCGTTCACTGCTACTCGCACTTCTATGGAGAGCGTACAGTCCGTATCGTCGTCGTCATAACTCTGTCACACTCTTGACGCACAGCACATACAGTAGCGGACTGGTGGCAATCCTCGTTGCGGCGGCGGCGGCGGCGGCAGAGACGGGCCGCTCTCAAAGCGATCCGGAGACAAGGGTATCTAAAAGTTCGAAATCATCGTATAACACCCCCATGGCTCATTGATAATTTTTTCGTTCGGCCCAGTACATGCCTTCACCACATTATGAACCTCCTCACGTTCCCTCTGACATAAGTTGCCGCCATTAGAGCTCGACGGTTGGAAAAAAAAATTATATAATTCCCATGGAAGACGGATTCAAGCCGATGGCTCTACAGTGAACCCCCGTTTTATGCGGTCCGTTTCATGCGGTTTACTTTGTGCGAATTCGTTCCATGCGGCTCGGGTTATGCGGTCCCCCGGAACATACGAAAAACGCATCATCTGAGGGTAACCCTAACCGCATCAAACGAATCCGCTCAAAGTGAACCGCAGAAAACGAACCGCATAAAACGGGGGTTCACTGTATAAGAACCAGATATTCCCATCGCGCCATCGATTCTTAATTCTTTTGTGTTTTTCTCTACGTCAAGAATTGCGGCACGCCAAAATAGTTGCGCTGATGTCCTGTGCGTAAACTTGAATAGCTCCCAGTCGAGCGCTGTAGACACACCCACCAGCTAAGGCGGCTAATGCTGCTGACATCAGGCAGGTAGCTATCAGAACACTCACTAAAGCAGACACACACACCCACACACGCACAAACTCACTCACACTCATACGCAGCAGTGTGACTCACAGGTACACGAACACATGATAATCATTGGTCGGTGGTCAAAACACATGGTGCCAATCGGTAGGCCAATACCTGTTGTAGAGACTCTCTCTCTCTCTTTGTTTTCTTTTCCGGCCTCAAAGCGAACCTCTCTTGCTTGCAATAGATCCAATCATGCTTAGCAGAAAAAGCATTGGTCGCGCCGTCAGGTGCTGAAGGCGATCGCTCATGTCAAAGAGAGGATTTTGGGAGAGCCTCCGAAGAGAGGGACAGGTGAAGAGAGAGATCGAAATGACTGCCGCTTTCAGATGCACTGAAACGGGATGGCGCGACATCGGGGCTCTTCTGACGTCTGACGGGAGGCTGTGTCTCGGCTGGCTGTGTAATTCTGTTCCAATGGAGCCAACGCGAGCAAGCTGGCACCTCCTTCAGTTTCGCAAAGACACGAAACTGAATCAATTTCTCAAGAAATCTCTCAACGATTCCCACGGGTCCGATTTCCATTCACCTCCCGGAGTCTTCAAATGATCGCATATGCCTCCGCCATGCTCGTATGCCAGCGGATGACGATCTCGAGCAACGGTGTCTCAGCTCTCGGCGGCTTATCGGCGCGAATCATCGCTGGAGTTGTGCGTTGTGCCTCGTTGGAAGTGAAAATGAAACCAGGGCAGAGGAACTTCTTTCTCCTTTGTTCAATAAACATCGCTTGATTCCTGCGAGTGCCAAAGACGTGCATGGGGCCGAGCCGAGCTAAAGGAAATAGCTTCCCGCCCTCGAAGTAGCTGTCTCACAAACCCAGTTGCCGAAACCACGGAAAAACGATACTCGAAGATAGAATGCACCAGCCGCGGCCGTCTTCCGGTTCAGAACTCAGGTTGTTCAGATATTACCCTAGACCAGGGATGTCAAAGTCAAAATTTCGGCGTGCCACGTCTTTGGCACCCCTGCCCTAGACCGTCTGGTTGGATCGGTCCCTGATACTGTTGCACGTCGTATCTGAGGTTGATCGCCGATCAGCGTCGTCTACTGTACCAAGTCTGAGTTCACGCGTTACGCGGAAGAGGCCTTGGCATTTCTTTATTGATTATATTTTCAATTATTGCATATCACATGTATCGCCCGAGGATGCCTACGTAAGAATCATGGAACTTCGTTCCTCATACTTGATTGTGGCTTTCCTCCGAGTTACAGTCAGAGGAACTGGCTGCAGCTCCTCTGACTGTAACTCGATCGATTGATGGGTGAGACCTTCTCCTCGAGCGTGACCAAGCTCGCATGGGGGGGGGGCGGTGTTTTGCGAACGCTACAGAAGCCGGTTGAGATTTTGTAACGCTCGCTGGCGCTCGCGAATCAAATCATACACGTGTCGCGAGCGTTAGAAAATCTCAAGAAGTTGCTACAGCAGCAACGGATCGATATACTCTCCGCCAAATCTCACACCACGTGAGCTGTCAGCGTTTGGTCGAAAGCATGTGGATCAGTCTTCCAACAGTGGCCGTTGACAGGATAATCTCGTTCGGCCACCAACGAGAGGACTCGCGAGCGGAATGCTACGCAACGCTGTCCCACACAATGGCTGCAAAGTTTTCGGCTTTGTGACTCATACATGTGTGTGTAAAATCTCTAGCTCATGACTCACGACCCGACATCATTCCGGCGAGGGAGATATTACCTATGACGTGAGCACGTTTGGACGCGTTTCGCTTCTGTCTCAGAGAAAATCGAGCTCTGCGACGAATTGGCTGCGACAACAACAACGCGGGGGCGTGAGAGTTTTCTGAAGGGATGGCAGTCATGTCAATTTGTCCGCTACGACAACTTAGCTACAACACAGGATTCCAGATGTGTTGTTCTCTGTGAGATGGATCATCAGGGTCGCTGCTTCCCTCACGGACTGCAGATCGAGCGCGGGGCGCAAAAATCTTTTTGTTATTTTACCGAGAAAGAACGGCGAAACTGCGTGAAATGGAACCGCGAAACACGAAATCTCCAAGTTCTAGCCCCAAGAGTTGCCACCCAACGAGCTCACTGTCAAGATCTGAAGCGCCGATCAACCGTCCTTTGCTACATCTCGGCTAGTAATAAATAGTTTTCAGTGCGACCCGATGACTCCGCATGATTTTTCCACTCGCACGAGTATGTGAATCTAGTAGATTGCGGTCGCAAATTCACGCGCTCCCAAGTATTGTTTGTGACTGTGCGCACCCTATTGGATGACGTTTTCCCTCGTATTCAGTTCTATCGGAACAGGAACGCGCGGCATTTCGATCCTTGGGCCATTTTGGACTTCCCACGGAAGATCAGTAAATTCACCCGGAATGGAATGGGTCGGACCACCCAAACCAGTTTTTAGGAAAATCTAGATTTTCATCGGATCCACTCACAGGCACGATGAGCTCGGGGTGACGAACGAGTCGTGTGACTTTCTTCCTCCTAACAATCGATTGTCGTCCGTTTCGAGCCCGATCAGCCACCCCGTTGAGAGCGGCGGCGACCGATTGGCATCCAACATTGAAGTGTTATGTCCTCCGTCGCCAAATAGGCGGATATCTTCAAATGGTCTTATGTCGGCGGTCTGGCGAGATGTAGAGCGGCGATCGCTCCAACCCCTGATTGGAAAACTCTGAAGCCGTACATTTCGCGCACTTGATCTTGTGAATCAATGGTAAATGGCGGTAGCTTCACCGCGCAGCAGTATTTCTTCCGCTCTGGGCATTTTGGAGCAATGTCCACGGCAATTTCTGAAGAGCGTTCCCTTCCCGTTTCTTTCTCTCAGCGATCAACGCATACGAACAGAAGAACGGGAGCTTCGTCACGAGCCATGCGCCGGAATACGCCTAGCAGACGATGGCACCTCTATTCGATGCTATCTAGCGAGGTAGGTGAAAAGAATTCCGGACACGAATCGAGTTTCTATACAGTTTGAGCTTGCTGCTTGCATGAGGTGCGGCATCCCGTTCGCGTTAAATGATTGACAGTGCACGTGAGTCTGCAACGCCCTTGTTGTGCAGCCCTTGTATCCATCTTCTCTGGAGGGGTTGGCCGTAGTCGGGTGCAGTAGAGTCGATGTCCCATAATTTGCGAAGAAAAGGGGCTTTTGAATCGCAAGTTAGCTTAGGTGCTCTGTTCGTCACAAAAGAGACCCGGATGGAAGAATAATTCACTGCGAGGCTTGCAGTGAGTTTGATCGCTATCCATCGAGAGTTTGATCAAATGCCCGCACGATATTCGTTGGTAACGTCCAGCGTGTGCTCATGATAACTTGATTAAGAAATGCCTTCCGAAGTATGCTCCGCTCTCTTCTGTCGAAGATTATTGAGGAGCACGAGAATATCCAACCAGAGCTTGAGCAAATCGGGACTGAGGATTAGGCTCGACCGGGAGAACGATCTGGCCGACTTCAGTACCTCTTGCGAATGAACGCGACTCTGTCGATCACTGCTCCAGTTTTGTCACAGCGATGGATGTAACGCACCCTGGCTTCCCTCTCGTCCGTCTTTTCCGTTTGGTAATCAACGTTGCGTACTTTAGCTTGGCACTCGAGAGTTGACGAAAAAGTCTCGACAGCTCATGTCGGGCGTGATTCTCGTCCCAATGATTTGCGAAATGACCGCGAATCGACGCTACTGTTGTATTTTCCTGTACAACAATTGTCTCACTGCTCGACGCTGCAACGATGCTGTTAGTCATTCCACTCATTTCCAGCTCACCGGAGCGAGAAGAACAGCCGTGGCCGTAGGTTCAGCCGCCGTCGGACAGGCCGTCGTCGGCCCATACCCGCAGATAGGCGTGAGTGCCGCCACGCAGTGTTTTGTAGCTTTTGGCCGCAGAAACGGAGTGAAGAACAAATGGAGGAGCTGTCACCGGATCGCCTGTAAGTCACTGTACACGTAGGGCGACGACGACGACGAGAGGCAAACTCCGAACCGTTCAAGGTATATACTAGTATCAGTGATGCGAACCTCGAGCGCGGCCTCAAAAATCATTTCCGAAAAAGAATTCGCTCAAGTGCTCAGATGTGCGTACTTTTTTTTTCAGCATGCGATCACCAGCGTGTGCTTAGTATGGATTTTTGTCAGCAGCTACGGAGTAGAAAAATCCAATGTGTCTTGTGCATCTGTATTGGCTTTGGCTCTCTCGTCTTCTACGGTGGCACCAATCTAGGCCGCTTTCGGGGAGTACGACTTCGGGACCCCGAAGGCAACTTCTCACTTCATCATGCTCCGGGAAAACTGCTGGGCTCCGCTTCATGCAGCATACCTGATTTCGACCCGTCGGATAAAGTTGTTGACAACATTTTCTTCCAGGACAATATCAAACGTTGCCCAAAAGCTCCTCCATTTTTCATTCGAAGCCTTGTAGAAGGCTCCTATACTGTGCCTTATCTTGATGAGATCCTACTGTGGAAATTTTTTCGTTTGAAAAAACATAATCTACGCTGTCTCTATAGAGCAGTTGACAGAGATGAGGATGCCAAAATTAGAGACAATGCTTTTCGTTTCCTGAAGAGTAAGGAGCTCGTCTTTGGTCAGGAAGTCGATTCAGAATACATTTGGATTGAATGCTCGCGATACGCCTTTCGAAAAAAATTCTACGAGCAGCCCCTACTGCTGCCGCGGTCCAAATGCCCCAAAGGCGAGCTAAATCAGCCAACCAAGCCGAACGTTTTGGTCCTCGGTTTAGACTCTGTCTCAAGATTGAATTTCCATCGGTTGCTCAAGAGAACTCGGAGTTTCCTCCTCGATGACCGAGCAAATTCCACAGTCGAACTTCTCGGCTATAACAAGGTGGGACTAAATTCTGGCCCAAATCAGATCCCGTTGCTCACTGGCAAAAGATTCCGGCCTAATGGGCTCTACGAAACTGTACGAAAACACTACGTTGACAATATGACCAATTTCATCTGGCGAGACTATGCCAAAGCTGGCTATGCAACCCTATTCCTCGAAGAACAGTCCCATTACGGTTTGTTTGTTTGGCCAGAGCTGAACGGTTTCTTCAACGTTCCCACAGACTACTGGCCCCGGCCGATAATGCAAGCGATTGACAAAAGTGATCTGAAATTGAGAGCTGGCTCGAACGTTTGCGTGGGGCCGGAACCGGCCAGTGCAATATATCTGAACTACTTGAAGGACGTTTTTCGAGTTTCACAATCATGTCCCCTCTGGCTCTACGCGTGGTTCAGTGAGTTGTCTCATGATGAGCTCACCGGCGCTGCAAGAGCCGATGACCTTTTCTCCGAGTTTCTTCAAAATTTGGCCAAAGAAGGTTACCTAGATAACACGGTCATTTTTTTCCTAGCGGATCATGGTTTTCGATTCGGACCTTTACGACATTTTCCCCTAGGTCGATACGAAGATCAATTACCTTTCGGTTTCGTGCTTGTTCCCGGAAGATTTGCTGCTCAAATGCCATTTAAGGCAGTACTGCACAAGAACGCACAGAGATTGGTCACCGTATATGATTTACACAAAGCTATGCTGGGACTGGTATCATCAACGGGCTCGACGGGCTCCAAATCAGCGTACAATATTTTTACTGAGCGCATACCTGAGGATCGTACATGCGAGCAAGCGCGAATAGACTTTGAATATTGTTCTTGTTATTCCACAGCTGAACAGTCGGATCCTGCGTTGAAGGTCAAGCTAGGCAGTATATTGGTGTCGCAACTGAATTACCTACTAGACAGAAACAATGATACACGGTGTAGGCGATGGAAGCTGAAATCTGTAGACGAGGCTTCTGCTATCTATGAGAATTCAATACCGAGAAACGCATTCCGCGTATCTGTGACCACGGATCCACCTGGAAATTTTGAAGCTTGTATTCGCCAGCTCAAGAATGGCAGTTTTGTTTTGTCATCCAATGCTGATCGTACCGACTTTTACAGCAGGAACGCACATTGTGTAATCCCATCTTCTTACGAGAGATATTGCTATTGCAAGTAGAATGAGAATAAATCGGCCAACCGTATTTTCTCTGCCTTCAGAGGAATCGGAGCGAACCGTAATCTTTGGATATTCCGGGGTGATAACTAGGCTTTCCAGCGGATATTAACCGCGGTTACTATCCGCGAAAATAAGCGCATCCGACTAAAAGAGATCTCGCAAGACATCATGATCATGTCTCCAGTCTCTCAAAATGTTGTCAAAGCTCTCTCGAAGTACAGAAATACCAAAACTGTTAAGAACGGATTCGGTCGAGCGAAAGCGGATCCCACCGAGAGATGAAAAACGGCTGATGAGCTCCCTCCAGGTGGGCCCCTGTTATCCTCGATGGCGATTTCTGCAGCGGAATCCCGGTTCTTCATCTCCCGACTTCAAACGGCCCTAGAATCTCAACAGGACGAGCTGAAAACAGGGGCCCACCTGGACGGAGCTCATCAGCCGTTTCTCATCCCTCGGTGAGACCAACAAGATCGGCTCTCGCTCGACCGAATCGGTTCTTCACACTTCTCAAGAACCTCCCTTGTTAGCATCGAGATCGTGTTGATCATTCCCCCAACGTCTGTTCGCCCCGAACAAGATTTCAGTGTTGTTAAGTTGTTACTGGGGGAGCTTCGAGCTCGTCTCAATCCGTCGACCCTGGATGCAATTTACATCCTGAGGAAAGCATTCCAGAACAACGCAATGTAAATAAATGTCGAGTGTGGGACTCGTTGACATATTGCTGCGGTTCTGTTTTGCAACACAAAAAAAGATTCCAGAGCGAGCGTTTTTTTCTGCGGATATTAACCGCGGTTTCGCCTCTGCGGTTTCCGGTTATCCGCAAACCGCGGTTTTCAAAAATGCGGTTTTTTGGAAACCCCAGTGATAACTCGCCGGAGAAATGACGAATGATGAATGAGATGAGAACTGATGAATGAGAATGAAGAACGGTACGGTATATTTTGAGTGGATGGTAAGCGTGACAACAAATGAGAGAGTGAGAAACCTATCCCAACGTCTAATTAATCGTCTGTGTGTGTATCTGTCAATTGGGTGTCAGTGGCTGGCTCGCTCGCGCTCGCCAATTATGTTTCATACACAAAATTGCAATTGCGCACTCAATCTCACCGTGTACTCCCTACACCGCTCGCTGATTCAGAGTCGAAAAACCGAGTCACCGATCAAGGACAGGCGCGTCAATCGGCCGTGGAAAGCCGAAAAACCTCTTTTTTTTTCGAAATTTCGGACCCCGATAGAAAAAACAAACGGGCCCATTCAAGAAGATCATCTTTGGGCTGGGTCCACCATGGCCTAAAAAAATGGGCACCCTCTCATTCGAATCTAGGTGTTACACTTCGTGCCGTTCCCTTGTCAGTTCAATGGGTCCAGGCGGCAAAGAGCGGCTACTATCGGAAGGGACTGAGTCCAGCGAAGAATGACGCGGGGCTAAATTTCGAGGCCGTTCCCGGAACTTAAAGCTGCGCGTTCGAGTAGGAGCCCTCCTAACATCAAGATCTGAGATCTTTGCGCAATCTCGTACCTGTCGCACCACTTGGGAAGCCAGGTAGCACTTACCGAAAGCTCGGCCCTCAGACTTTGAGTCTCGTTCTCCGGGACAGGAGGTCGTCCTGTTCCCTTCTTTCTCTTTCGGCGAATGCTAGGAGAATAATCAATCGACCATGTCTGTGGCATGGCCTTCTCGGGCTCTAGAGCCGGGGCATACACTACGTCCTCCGTCGAAGCTTACACTCGTGAAAAAAGAGGAAAACTGTTCTCGTTTGGATAACTCGAATTTACTAGCTTACGGCACAGATATATACATTTATACAGAATGTTGGACAGCTGTCATCAACCTTCTAGCTCTCTCAACAACTCTAAAATATCAGATCTGCAGATCACTCATCGTCGCTCGTGCTCATTGATCCTGCAGAGTGGAAACCTCTCCGCTCATATTCGGCCATTGGTCCGGACGCTGCAACAGGTGGCTCGTCTACGAAAGAAAAAAAGCACAGTGTAATGTTCGGTGTTTACGAAAAGTCACACATCAAATGTTCTGGGGAGGTTTCCCTGGAGAACCAGTATCAGGTTCAAAAAAAAAGCTTACCGTCAGTGCTGACAGCATTCGATTTGTCCAAGTTTTTTGAGTTATAGGCACGATTCGAGGAAGCGCGAATGTACGGCTCATGTCGATCCTTGTCGAGACTCCTGATTGCCAAGAGAGTATTATATCAGCTCAATGGACTTTAGGGCAGGAGAGTGATCGGAAGGAACAAAACTCACCCCTTCGATTTTCGATCGTCGTCGTCGATGTCTTTTGGAACAAACTTCTTGCGCTTGCTGATCTTTGGCGCACTCGAAACCTTCAAATAGTCAAATGTTAAGCACCACGCCGACTGTGCGAATAGACTGATAATGTTTTCCCACCCAAGAATAGAGCAAAGGGGCGGTTACCGTCAAACCATCACCGCCCCGAGATCGGCCCAGCTCGAACGAGATACGAGGTCGCGGCCTGCTACTCTGCTTCGCTTCGCCTGTTCGATGGTGATCTATCACGTGCTCCTCAATAACCTTGGAAGATCAATATATGAATTACGAGAAATTACGAAAAAATTTTGCAAGAGAAGCGGCTCCCCGTCAACTGCGGCTCATACCTCCTCTTCTTCGTCGTAATGATGATGGTGGTGATGGGTGGTTTTCTTTGGATGCTTCCTAGTTTTTATCACTGCATCGACTCCGAGCTTGATACCATGACCGTAGTTTAGTGGCTGAACTCCGATATTGATGACGCTGGAGTTTGCAAAGCAATATAATTCAACAAACTGTAGTCGTGGGGCCGCCGAGATAAGCTCTTTTGGGGTCGGCGAAATATGTGGAGAGAGACCAAAATGCGGGAAACTTTGAGCAGAAGGCGAAATATGTGAAGAGAGACCAAAAATGCGGGGAACTTTGAGCTGTAGTACACGATGAGGTGAAATCTGATGAAATCGATACTGGAGGTACATATTCACAGGGTTTCGCATCTAAATCACTTGAACAGAGGGTGTACTCACGGTCTCTCGAATAAATGATGAATCGTTTGAGTTAGGGTTGCCAGGATCCCTCCATCGTGGCAATGAGCTGGAGAAGAAACACTGAGCACTGTCAGTGTGAAGATCAAAGCCGTGAACAGTGAACGAGAGGGGAGAAACGGCCTGCAAAACATTTCACAACAGTTGACGATCTTGGTGTTATCTGGGCCTTCTCAAATAAAAGTCTACTCGCATCGGAAGCACACGTCGACGGTATTCGACAGATATCTGCATAGAAGGGCTGGATCACGACGGCGGCGGCGGCGTCAGGAGCCTCCCGGCCATCGATCACACGATCACAACGGCTGGGAGGTCTCTGGGAGGAGGTTTGCCCGACTTTGCAGAATACGATCAGCGCAAACCAGAGAATTCATGGCAGATTCTCGTCCCACCCTGTATCGAGTGTCCCTCCCCCGTGGAATCTCGAGTGTTCGGCAGAGGAGCCGCGATGACGCCACTTGAAAGCCGCGATGGACTTACATTCCTAGTCATCATGAAGTCGCTCGGTTGCTCCGATGACTTTTTCTTCAACACCGGAAATTGGGGGACACGGGATCAGAGTTGGGGCTGTGGAAGCACAGCCCGAAGATCCACCCGGTGACTGCGTAATCGGGTGGTTTGGCTCAAAATAAGAAATCCTCCCCATCAATAAATTTCAGATTTAGCTTCCCTAAGCTAAACAGGAGGTTTTGTACAAGAGGAATTCCGGAGGCTGAGTTTGAGGGTTTTGGCTGCCAATCTCCCAATTGGCCGTCGACCGAATCTTTGCAGTCCGGGAAGCGTTTTCTAGGTGGGCTAAAGAGGAATCGCTGATGCCGATACGACTCATGATTTTCCAAGCAGTCAGGGGGCTCAATGAGCGCATGTAGCGTTCCGGTTCGTCCGTTATTGGATCAATCAACCTTTGTCGTCAATGAAGTTTTCCTGTTCGCAGGATCGACTGCGAGAGGCTGTCCAGAAATTCGTATGTCTCGGTTGCGTCGATGGTCTCCGAGGTGACCGATCGCACACTCGATCCCGACAACGAGCCCGCACTTTGATCCAACGAAGCGATTTGCGAACATTCAGGCGGCACTGAACGGCTGTAGGATCCATGATCGGATAACGGAAGTCTCGAGACCGCTCATTCGATATGCTGGGGTCGACAAGCTTCGGTACTAGCAGTCGGAGAGCCCAGCTACACGGCGTCTGTCGGTCGGAGACGTGGAGCGGTAGTCAACCGATTTAAGCTCGGTTCCCCTGTCTGTGCAGCTATGAGCTGATGTGTTTGGACGTAAAAGGGACCGACGGCGTGGAAGTGCGCCGCAATTTTTGTGGTTTCAATATCACTCTACAATCGTGAACACTCGGTCACATCCTTGACTCTTGTAACCAGCGTTCGTTTCTTTGCCCTGACTGGTGGAAGGTGAAACCAGATCGAGTTTTCAGCCAATTATCAGATCGGGTTTGACTAAGACGTTTGGCTGTTGTTCCAGAATTTCTGCTCATTCCCTCATAGTACCTATCAGAATGAGCAAACCTGTCGTGAATTCTTTGAAGCACTGCAGCGTGAAATTTACGTCGATCAAGGTTGCTCACAGGCGTTTTTTTGAAAAGTGTCGTTCGGTCAGAAACTCCACCGATAGCCCTCATGTGAACACATAGCAGTAGCAGGGAGCTGTACAGCGAGCGGCTCATAAAACTTTTCCCACGCGTAAAACTTGTTACGGGAAAAATCGACCCTGCAATTTGTTTCTTGAATGATTGATCACTAGGCCATGTGATTTTATAACCTGGCAATGGTCGAGTGCTGATGAATTCGGAATCGGAACCATGTCGAACCAGGATGATATCGTAGTACGGGGTGAGAGATTAGGCCGTCTTTTGGTCGTGAGCTTCAGCTGAAACAGCAGCTCCGTCACGAAATCCATTGAATCCTCTCCATCAACATTCATGGTATTAGTGTTGCAAGCGTGGACTAGCTGTGACTGGCTTGTACGACCGCTTTCAATACGATGTTGACCAGTGTCGATAAAGGCTTTCCGATGTTCACCGGTGGCGACAAAGAACTAGTTATTAGCCCGTCTTCTCTGAAGGCTCGGCGGTTGAGAAGAGTGACTTGTCAGGAAAACGATATTGTGCTCTGCTAAATTCTCCGAACAACCGAGCAATCGTGAAAAAGTCATCCGTCTTCGAATCTTTATCTCGCTCGCAAAGTCGACGAACACTCACAACCGGAGGCTCGTGGGGAATCCCCAAATTATGCCGATGTGTAGATCACTCGCTATTTCGGAACGGCTGCGGCAGTGATTTCCCCACGCTACTCGTCGACGTCATCGATTTGAGCTAACACTACCTTACGGGACGGCTTATCTAAAACAGCGCATTGGTCAATGGTAGAGGCACACAAACACTCACTTACGCTCACCACAACGATAAACAATTTGATCGGGTAATTGAATTTGTCGACTGTCACAATTTTTCGCGCCCGCGTCTAGTTTTCATCATTCCAGGGGTTCCATTCCCACAATCAAATTCAATAGGGTTATCTGGAATCGCTCCGTGATTCCTTTGTTATGCTTCATAATCCATCCTCATAATCCGAGTCAGCTTGTAAAGCTCCGACGAAAATTCGAATGTCGAAAATACAGATGCGTGCTCACGGAACCTCGCAGAGACTGAGCGTTCGATGAATTCGATGAATTTCGATGAGAATAAGATATTGCAAGTAGATTTTCCGAGATGATCGGCCGGTCGCTGCACACTGAGG
Source organism: Neoseiulus californicus (assembly GCA_028455905.1). Taxonomy (NCBI): domain Eukaryota; kingdom Metazoa; phylum Arthropoda; class Arachnida; order Mesostigmata; family Phytoseiidae; genus Neoseiulus; species Neoseiulus californicus. The sequence continues at coordinate 41,207,343 of JAMQGS010000001.1, forward strand.
TCGATTCTTCTGATATTTTGCCAGCCGATTGTATCCTCGTGATCCGTGAGTCAATCGAAGAAGAAGTTGAATATTTTTCAACTGTTCTGGTTGTGGCTAGGTCTTCAAGTAATGCTTATGGTCGCCATCTTGACCGTTTTCACGCAACGCTTGAGTGAACTTTGGATTGTGTAATCGAGCGCGCACTGCCGCGCCGCACTTACATCCCGGAAGAGCGGTGGCCAAAGCGATCAGCGGTACGCAGCTGCCAGGGGTCGTCGGCAGCAGTCGCTAAATTTGGCAACAACGCATGAATTTGTCGATAACTATGGACGGCATTTGTGATACTTTCTTTTTCGACCGGATAGAAATAAAGTTATGTAATTCCATTTCTATCCAACGGTTACGGCTGGAACGATGATCCGCATGCGCAGGGTACAGCAGCTCTTGGCAAATACCTCCCACCGCTGCCGCGAGGTGGTCACGGTGAAAGGTGAGCACGGACTCATTCTTCATTCGCGGAATGCGTTCAAAAAGTCACCGAGCTCTCTTTCAATGACTGAATCGATCGGGATCGCTCCCCGATCTACTGAACTATACGGTTTCAAACACGCCGGCATCGTATCAGGTGGCCCATGGTGTGCTAAAGCTCCAGAATGATCGAGAACCGGGTTTTCGGAGGAGGAACATACCTGAAGGTTTTCATCTCGGATCTCTCAAACAGGGAGGCCGCTCTCTGAAACTTGGGACGCCAGACTATTTCACAAACGAGCACACAATTACAACGAAAAGAGCACCTTGTTTTTCGGAACGAGCCGCACCGGTACTTTTTTGCTATTACGTTAGCTGCGAAAACAGAGAGAAGAATCACTTCGTCTACTCGCCGCCACACGACTTGGAAGCCGGAGCCAACTATTCGTGACGTGTTCCCGCACTGGGTTTTAGTCGCGCGAAGGAGTGTGAGGGCTGCTGCAAACCTTGGCGTCGGTGAGTGAAAAGCTGATTGCAACCATTTGTTGTTCAGCCGATATTTGGGGCCACAGTTTTGTTGTGTTTTCTTTTGCAACGATGAACGAGATCGGTGAGAAAGTTTCCATCATCAGTGTGATCATGATCATGAACGGTTTCGGAGCTCTCAACTCGAGCCCCCCGTGCGGGTCCGGAAATCCGTTTGATGCTACCAGAGCTGGTTACCTGCGGAGGTGTCATTGGCTCTCGAGCATCTTCTGGGACTGGCTCGACATTTCAGGAAGCAGAGCTAAGCGGCTCGGATCTACGGTCTTCAGCCTTTTTCCAAATGTTCGGGCTTTGGGTTATTTCTATTCGGAAGCCGCAAGAAGACTCTCGGACGAACGGAAACTCAGCTGGATGAGACTCAAGCTCGTCAGATACATGATTTTCTCACAGCAGAGTTTCCAAGCTCAAGGATCCGGTCTGGGCGCCAAAGACAAGAAGCGCAATATATATTCATCACAATTACGACAGAACGGCTTCGGTCTGAAAATCATTAACAGTTCATCCTCATCAAACATTTCCTCCTATTACCTCAAACGGCATCAGATAGTAGCACGGTAGTTTCGGTTTGAAGTCGATTCACCTGACCCTGCCGCCGTATTTGAATTTGCGGTGAGTTGTGATTGCATTCTTGATGACTTTCAAGTGTGTCTGGCCCTCGGCCGAAAACCGGGTGACTGACTTCAAGCTCTGCTCCAACATCATATCAATGGTGAGGAAACATCAGGAATCCAATATCGAACCCCGTCGAATCCACTCTTCTCGAGCGTTCTTTATTTGGGAGACTCATCCAGCGCATAGATATGAGCGAATTTTCTGCACGGGATTGAGGAGTTATGCTGTGAGCTTGATATGACATCGTTCGCAAATGAGTGAGCTTCTGAAGGCAACGCGCTCCGCAAGGTCCTCTGGTCCTGATGCAGTTCCAGAGTGGAATCTTGAACTATCCTTTGAACGCACGGTTTCTCCGCGTCTAATCACTGCTGTGATCATGGATGATTGAGAAGAATCCGAGGAACAAGAACAAAGGATAGAATATAATTTTGCTTCCTTACACAATATTCCGAATGAAGTCTTTTCTGGCATCAACTTGCGGGAGCTCTGAGTTCGTCCATACTGATCCAATCGTCGAAAACTTTTTTGACTGTGACGTTCTCTGCACATGAGGAACCTGTTGCTGCCACAACAATCGACCATTTCCACTGGCTCGGCTGTCTTCTACGAAAATGGACAGGAGAACTACCCGATCTCACAAAATCGAGCTCTGCCCACGATGTAGAAAATTGAGAAGAGTGGACTCGATACGCTCCGAAAATGAACTCCTCCTCAAATTATTTCTCGCATACGTTGAGCAACTGCTTAGCAACTCATGATGGCCAATGAAGAATGGACACATTGCCTCTCGATCCACCTAGTTGAAAACTTTCTGCGACCAAGTCAAATGGATCCGATACGCTTCGATGTTGCCGAGACTGCTCCTTGGTATGCCGTGTCACCGAAACGCTCACAGACGTATTGGGAAATTCCAATCAGCCTGGTCAACGACTGCATAAAAAATCTGGTCCGGCGTTTTTTTACAGAAGGGGGACCTCTCACTTTCTGCCCCTGTTTTTGAATTAAAAAGCCAATGTCACGTTTGTCGGCTTTTCTTAGGCCTGAAAGATGTTTGAACGCTTTGTTTAAACGTTCAGCGGGAACGGACCGGCGCGGATCGAACACGAAACTGTTTCTCTGCCTCCGCGACCGCGAGCCGTCTCAACGACGGTGAACAATTGTCAATTGATACAAACGTGTTTCCGAATCAATGTTGTAAGTGAATAAGAAGGTGAACACGTGATCCGATTCAAACTTTCCGAATTTTCAATCGAACGACACGCGGTCGAGCTAAAACGGACGATTGATCTCCTCGGAGAATGTGCCTCTGGTGGGATCTCTCGACTCTGCATCTCCGCGCCAAGGCGCGGATGAAACGACTGCGTACCTTCTCGAGCTTGGCGCGATCTGTGAGAGCTCGGCCCGGGCGACCAGACCGCTGAGCAATGAAGCATGCGCGGCTCGACGAGGGCTCGAAAGAGGCGGTTGTAGAATTCGGGCTTCTTGATGATGGGGCGATCGCCCGATCGCCCCCCCCCTCGCTACGCCACTGGAGTGTAGGAAAAGACGGCGCTGACGCTTCCGGGAACATGGAAGGCTCCATCGGCATAGGATTTACTGGAGTAACCGCAGACTACGATGAATCTGTGCATGTTGGATCCGTCGGTGTTGGACTTTCGAGAGACGCAAGAGGAAAAGTCAACAGTGCACCTATTGGAAGTGATTTATACCGAATTGAGCGAAAACCCGATTTGAGCGGGGCCCGATCTGAGCGCGGCACCGATTTGAGCGGAAGCCCGATCTGAGCGAAAGCCCGATTTGAGCGGGGGTCCGATTAGAGCGAATGCCCGAATTGCGCGAAGGTCCGATTCGAGCGATGGTCCGATTTCAGCGTCTGAGCCGACGGGCGCTGTGGCGCTGTGAAAATTGATCGCGTGGGCGCCGCCATCAATAGCTTTCTGTGTCCTGTATTTCAGACAAGCGATAGTCGGTGCCGCTCGCTACGCTCGCGGATGACTTTGATTGCACCTGCCACAGTGTGAAGAGCCCGAAGGACGGCTTTTAATACTGCAGATCTTTCCTCGAATCGAACGTTCGGGAAGCTGCCTGAACGAATATTATCCATGAAAATGGAACGCGTTTTCTTCGTAGTGCTTGAAGCTCCTTCAACTTCAATTCTATCTATCCTGTTAGTGTTTATCCTGTCGATGGTTCGTACCACAGCGGCTTTTCCTTCCACCAACTTGCGCTGAGATCGGGCCTGCGCTGAAATCGCTCTCTCGCTCAAATTGGTGTCCCGCTCAAAATGGGATCTCGCTCAAATCGGTCCTCCGCCCAAATCGGGCTTCCGCTCAAATCGGGCATCCGCTCAAATCGGGCCGTCGCTCAAATTTCTATCCGCTCAAATTGCCTGAAACGTTGGAAGTAGTGAAGTCTTCGTGGAAGCCGAATCAGGTCTTGGCAAGCATTGAAGTATGAAAATGTTGGAGGACCAGCGGCTGACGAACTGATGATCCACGGATAATATTCAGAAATAAATGATTGAGCCATGCTGAATAGCCTCGAGCGTGCCCCCACAACAGACTGCAAAATGTGGGGATTCATCATCCAAACGGGTATGGTCAATGACATAACGTTCATTTTCTGACACAGGACTGTGTCATTGTTTTGTACACAGGGTGTCTCCGCGCACAAGTTGGTGCCACACTAGGTACATATCCTCAGAATGTGTCGAAAACGGCTCACGCACTGCGAATACGCCATGGCTGAGTTGCCAATTTTCGGGCATCTTAAGCAACGAGGTTACGCGTCTCTTCCGGTCGAGCGGAACCGGACCATGTTGATCCGGAAAAGGGGTTAAGCCGAATAACTGTAGCAATCCCTGCTGCGGAGCATTGTCGAGAGAGAGACCATTGAGGACATGCTGCTACCCACTCTTGAGCTTTCCCGCGCCGCCGATATCAGGGCGATGAGCAGAACGTCTTTTCTACGGGACGCGACCTGTTTTTCATCATCAGCGAAAACCGCCTTCGATCTGGTTTTTCCGTCCGCCCGAAAATCATCGCTCCCTCCCGCACCGTACACAGTTGTTTTCTCTTGGCGGTGCTGTCGGCTACAGTGTCCTTTATTTATAAATAACGAGAGTTTAAATTGAAACGTGACATTTGTGCCCGAAAACATTGTCAGTGAATATCCGTTAGAATTCCAGTCTTGCACGCGGCCACGAACGACTGTATCGAGTATATCTTGAGGTTTTCCGAATATCGGTTGGAATATCAAGCGATATTCTTCTTGGTGTTTTCCCAGTCGGTCAATCCCCGAACCCCCCTAAAGAAAGAGCAAACTGTCATCGCACTAATGCTCTCGGTATCTCTGAGAATCTGGAACTGGATGCGTCCCGCTTCCATACTTCTTGGTATACTCCGTTCATGTGACATGAACGGTTGGCAAGGTTCTCAACTTTTCGGGATTCCGGGCTTTCGAGATTTTTTGGCGTTCGGAATTCCGGGCTTTCGCATCCAATCCGGTTGCACCGCAATAGTTTTTCCCCTTTCCGGCTGCTATATCTCTCTTAAGATGCTCTCCTACAGCGTAGAAGCGGAACTGATCAATCGTCTAGGGGATCAGCATCGAGGGCAAACACACGAATGAATGGACAAACGACCAAAAAAACACCCGTTTTTTCCACATGAACAAGGCACCGCAACACTTCATATGGACTATTGGGCTTAATTCATCATTTTCTTCATTGAGAGGTTTATTGAGAGGTATAAGACGGTTGAAAAATATCACATTACCGCTCCATTGAAATATTACTTCATTTGATTCTGAGAACAGATTCAAGACCAGTGACTTCAACAGGCTGGCAATCTTGCAGAGACGACGCATTCGAGCCCCTAGAGCGCCATTCGATAGCGTGTCCATCGAGGTTGAGGCGCCCTTGGGTATTCAAGCCCCCACTATTGAGGATATGCCGAGCCAATACTGGCAGCCGTCGTCAGAAGATTAGCCGGCGTCGTCGAGCCTGTGTAGATCGTTGGAAATTGATCTGAAACAACTGTTAGGGGCGGTTTCCAGCGACTTGTCCCTTCATGTAAGTTGTGCGTCTTCCATCCGCTGACCCGATAGAGTAGTTTCGGGTCGTTTTTTTTCTCCACGACGAATTTCGATCCCCGAATCCGTCGTCGGTTTCCGAAATAAGGAAAACGGCAAACGAGCGAAATCGTTGAAAACTCGTCTCGATCAACTCCCCCGTCTCACTGCCAGCATGCCGGCGACGGCGCCTATGAGTCATCCGTTTTGTGACATGAGGAAGGCGCGGAAATTTCACGGAGGGTTCAGAGACTGGAGATCAGACGTCATTCACCCAGAATGAACTAACATTTTGAGCGAGCTAATTCTGAACCAACGTGCTCGTGTACCGGCTGATTCATTCAGAAAACCAGGGCACTGTTAATTGCTGAGCATCGCTCGAGCTGTCCCATGGCTTCGCGGGGAAACAGTATCGTCCCAGGAGTTCCCAGTCACCCACAGTGAAGCTCGGAATCTGCCAAGCTCGTGGTTTGCGCAGTTCATTATCTGTATGGTTCGGTGCAGTCCGTTATTTGCCAAGTCTGAGATCTGTACGGATCGTCGCTAGTGATTAGTTCGTTATTTATCGAGGTCGTTATGTGCGGGATTCTGGGGCGATTCAAACTCAGATTCGTTCATAAGGCATCGTTTTTCATGGCCTCGGATTCGATCTCGATTTTTTTTCAGATTATCAGATTGATTGATTTAGAGCCGAACTCATGACAACAGCCCAACAGCGGAGAATACGTTACGATGTCATCATCAACTTCTCACATATTGAGGACCTAGAATATCGGTGGACCATCATCGTTCTTTTGAAATCCGGTGCGTTCCAGCGGCGTTATAACGCCGAACGATCTCTCTTCCGAGCACGGAGATAGAACCGATACTCGAAACTTGAGTGGAGTGAGTGTACTTTCCGCTATACGATTGGAAAACGCCTAGTTGTGTGCTGGTGGCACGTGAGTACACGATGATCATGAGAACAGATGGAAGCACGAACATGGATAGGAAGAGAGTTCTACCATCTCCTAACGATTGTCCGAGTCAATGATAAGTTGATCGAACCGTACTCGATGAACATTTTCATTGGTTCCGACTTCGGTCGTTTCCCAGACTCCCATTGAGCAAAGTGGACACATTTGCTCAGTTTGTGCGTTGATGATTTTGACTACTCTCCATCGGAATAAGTTACCTACTTTATTGTCAATTGCCCTGGCTTTCGTTTCGATGACAAAGCCTCTTCGTGTGTTCGTTGCAGTGAGATCGAGCATTAGGTCGAATATTTCTTCATTTTTCATCATTCTCGAGAATTGCTGAGGATCGGCCAGTTTCAACACTCTCGCTGTCTCTTTGCGTTACGCACTCGGGTGCTGCTTCACCGTGTTCAGTAATTTGATTTTCAAATGTTGACCCAACAAAATCCGAAAGAAAAATTTGAGCCCTGCGCCGGAGTTTTCGAGAGCTTCCGCGTTCCTCAACTCATTGGTTGATAGCGGGCTAAATATTGCGAAGGTGAGCCGCCCCAACCCTCCACCGGAGACGAACCACAATTCTCCGTCATCCTCGCAATCGTATGGGAGATGAAATGAGCGCCGCCGCGTCTGAGGGCGTCGCCCATACTGATGTGGATCCCTGTAGATGCAGTCAACATGGCCTGGACGGGGCGATTTGCAATCAATTCCTTCTAGCTTATCTGCCTCCCCTCCCGCTGATACCAGTAATCACAGGGTCTGTGACTTCATCTTCGGAGGCGCCTAGATGCTCCCAATATTGCCCGTATCTCATCAGAGTTTGTCCCATAGCTGGGATGGTTATGTCTCATCAGAAGAAACGATCATTGTCGGCCAGGTCACTGTCGAACGTTTTAACTTCGGGGTGCAATCAAGCAATTTGACGCAGTTTTCCCCGGTTTATGAATCGGCCGAAATCGATTCGGGAGCCTTAGTGTTCCGAAGGGAATCGCTGGGCATAGAACGTGCGAATATTATATGGGCGAGCAGAACGCGAATTATCTCATCGTCAGGGTTTTCCGATGACCGGAAAGCATCAAACTCCGGTGAGGAAGCGGAACCGGCACGCCCGTATTACTGCAAAATATCGGCAATGTCGACGAGGTTTTTGTACAGACGTCAATGTTTGCCGACCACCGATGATTCGAGGATGCAACACACAATTCCTGGACGGCTACTGACGGGTGTCCGGGCAACAGCGCGAACGAACTTAAACCTCCTGGACACACGGCTGCAGGTATCGGTCACTCGACTGCGCTACCGCACGGCCAGCCTGGCATACAGTAAAGGCTCGTTATAACGAACTTTCAATATAACGAACGAAAACTAATTTCTTGTTCAGCCGGTACAATGCCATTAGGTCCCATGTTGAGAGACTCTCGATACAACGGATTTTCATTACGTGCGAACTGATTTCGCCGGTCCCGCGTTGTTACGAGTTTTCACTGTATTTCATTCTGAAACGTGGCTCTCGGCGTATTCCGTGAGTGCTCCCGGGGATAGCAGGGCACCAACGGGATAATCACTCCTCAAGGGTCGACCACCGACCCCCAGAGGTCGAGATAGGCGGGCTGAGTTTGAGACCCTTGTGCTCTAGATGATCCGACTGCATTGTACAATAGATCCGCCGCTTCCTCGCCTCGCTCCGCTAAGATCCGTGTTATATACTGAACCCTAGTTATATCGAACCACGCGTGGCCGCGAAAATCCGTTCGTTGTAACGGTTAGTTGAACCGAGAGTATCCTAAAATCATTCCCCGTAGCGGGCTGCTCAAATGAACAAGCAGCAGATGGCTTTCGTTGTACCGAGAATTTCGCTGTAACGGTTTTTTCTTTGCAACGGGGTTTCACTATAGCGGCCCATAAGAACAACTCCATAGCGATCAGGTCGCCGACTCCGCGAGCAGGGCCGTCAGCCAGCGTCCTGGTTGTCCTCGATGTGCCATTAATGGCGGTAATCTTTCGAGCCACACAAATCGATCGAATCTCTCTGTCTTGGTGCTATGCACTGCAGGATGGATGGAGGCTCGGCGCCCCCCAGCGCAACGATCGATGTTACTTTTTTGCCTCGAAGTTCCAGTTGTTACGCAAGAGGCTCAAAGTGTCGTGCCCCACAACAAAAGCGCAGAGGTCAAAAGAGGCGGCTATTGCTCACCTTCGAGGAACAACACTGTTCTGGCATCGCTCTCCCGACGGGCATTGTTGGCAGACTCTGAAATTGGTCAAGGAAGCGGATAACTTCAAAGAACATGGGTCGAGACGGGGATAAAAGCCACGGCACTCTTCGAGGAGAGCAATTCTTCTCAAGGAGCATTGGCAAACGACTCTTGAATTCAGCAGACAGTTCGGCTCTCTTCACTCTTGGACTCGACATTCGACGTGCTCCTCGTCCCCATACTCCAGTGTCGTTCCGAAATGAGTGGACGCGAAGTTCGTCGTTTGTGAGGTCGTCGCGAAGAAGAATACCTAAGATATTTGATTGCCTAGATGTAGTCGCTCCTTGCAGGCAGCCTCGTACAGACAGCGGGAGACAGAATTCATATTGAAGGCGATATGGGTCAATGATACACGCTACCCACGGAGCGTCCGTCTCTTTCTACGACGTGTTCCCACGTCTCATGCATCGGAGAACGCAATCGGTGGTAATTGGCAATAACTAGCGTTCGGCGCAGGTTTGATGGATTGATTGATAGGTCAATTGGCCTAAACGTGACAAAGTCTAGGGATCGCCTTGAGAATGTCCATTGCCGGAGTAATGACCAGCGGTATCGATCAGGTTGAAATGGGTCGTCTCTCCACACTGCAGTCGGTAGACGGGCAGGGCATCCGAGCGCGCGACCACAATGGATCCTTAACCATATTGAGGCTACGAGGGGAACGAGTGGCATTGAGGCTGTTGATGGAGTACGATTCCCAATTGTACCCCAAATCCCAATGCAACCTCAATTCTGCTTGATCGATACGACATCAGAGCAACATAACTGAATTGAGCTTACTTGCAGATACAGACGATTCGGTACCTATAGGTTCATTAGCGGCACCGCGGAAACTCTGCCTAGCCGTCTGCCTAATGGAGCTGTACACACAGACCTCAGAGTAGCTTGCGTCAACTGTTGAAATCGATCCTGGCTGAGTTTAATCACTCGCTTATCATCAATTTGTGGACTGGATGGACACCGCCCCGGAAGTGGTCGTATTATAGTCGTATCCAAGAATGATTTCTCGGGACGGAGACGTCAGAAAGCCCCGAATCCGAATTAAACATGTTGCGAGTGACGTCTCTCACTGGGAGACTCCTCCCGTTCAACCCCCTTGACTTGGTGGAACAGACTTATTCCTTCTACTGTGTCAGCAAACGGAGCAGAGTCTATGAAAATCGTTGTTGTGTCCACGATGTTGCATCACATCGAGATCCTCAGGCCTCAGGATTTTTCCGCATGCGAAATAGATCGTCCTGGGAGCGAACAAAGGTCAACTCCACGGATTCCAGAGATGAGCCTGATGAGCTCCGGTTTCAGAGCTCTGCGAATGATTGTGATTCCTTTGTTTTAGGGGTCCTGAATCGGCAGCCGTGTTGTTTCCAAATTCAATGAGGCTAGCCTCATCCAGGTCCAGGAAGTCATCATGGTGGATCTCTCGGTCTATTCCGCCTACACGCTCACACTGTTCGACTTGAGCTAGACGTGTTGCAATCCCTTGGAGGTGATTATCCCCAACGATTTGGGTCGACTCCTTCCAGAGCTTTCAGTTTCAATGCTACCTCCTGTCTCTCTCTTCCTCCTTGAATATGACCTGAGAGGTCAGGTTTCTCAGGCTTGGGCAAGGACTCTCTGAGTCCTCCCATCTTCTCCGGACCACCCTTTATTCCTTCCGATTGCCTTCTTCTTCCCGACACTTTCATCTCATGACAGACAGAAGATTCCCGGATGAATAAAAGCAATAAGAATATGCATTTTCCAAGGAAAAAAAATCATCCAAGCTCCAATAGCCTCATTAGCTTCATTCAAATAAAGGTGGCGACGCCACTGCTCGTTAGGGAAACCTTCACAAACATTCTCGAATTGAGAAGCCAAGGTTCGAAGTGGCACAACGATGAAATTCACAGTTCGTCGATTACAGTGGATAGCATCGATTTTGTGAAACGGCACAACGGCAGTGGTCGACAGTGGTCTTATCGATACTATCATTTCAGTCATCCTCGCAGTCGAGAGAGAGAGAGAGAGAGAGTGAGGCTCAGAATGAATGTGGCGATCTCCAGGATTTACGATTCGTAATTACTCTCATTGTGGTGTTTTGGTTTGAGTGCGGCAGTTGCTCGAAGAAGTTCACGAATGTTCTGCTAAACACAATGGAGAGTTTATCTTTCCCACGAACGCTCCTCAATGGAGACATAGACAGGGAATTTCTTAGATGAGGCATCGAAAGTCCGGTGCCAGCCACATCTCGGAACAAAAGCTTCGAGCCCTCGATTACCCTACCATAGTTCACTGCAGCTGGAAGCTTAAAAACGCAGAGCTGGATTCGATAACCAGCCGCCTGAATGTTCCGCCACCAGTTGCCGAATCCATATATAATAGACTCGCTGAAGACATCATCGCCCACTGTTACATGAAAATGTAGCGCTTGAGCACAAAAGTATTCTCCTCGTCCTCGGAAATGATTGAAAACAACTATGGCTTGAAGATCTCTAGGAAAAGAGCTCCGGGGCACGCGAACTCGCAGACTCTGTCGCCGCGTAAAACCTTGCTGCGTATCATAGTCGAAGGTGACAAATGTCGGTTGTAAACAATGACCCTAACTTGCAAAAAGTCCAGTGACTCTGCAAACTAAGTCGTCGGCGTTCGCGCAGCTCATGTGCCGACTCACGTAGGTACTGTAAGCATAGACTACTCGGTTATCCGGAACTTCAGCAGAAGAACAACGTTACGTGCTGTTGCATTTCAGCGACTCATAGAGCTATATGATCGATTCGAACGGACTACACGAGCAAGAATCGAATAAAGGCCCTTCTCTATTGTGGATGACATAAGTCATCAATGGTATCGACCCTACCACGGGAAGACTGTCCCAGAACCCTCCCAGCAATGACTCTGCTCTTCCTGGAATCGCATTTTTTTTATCAATCCTTGGAATGAGATATGTGTGCGTCTCATCTAGATTTGCAGGAGCTCTGGCAGCTATTGTTTCTGAGAAAACTCCATTCCCTCAGGATTTTGCTCTCATCTGGCATCGGAGCCATCTTCACCCTTGCTGACAGGGAGAGCTCTCTCGATTCTGGGGGAACGGGGATTCCTCTCTTTAGAGTTCCAGTCCATCGACTGCGAATAATCGCCATTCCACGCACAAGTGGTTCATTTTTTACTGCAAGTTCTGGCCCGCTGAAGCCTCCTGGATTACTTCTACATTTTCATGTAACGGGACATTTCCTGGAGCGCCGCCCAAACACTCACGCAAGGCGAGCAGAGCTTATAGGCAAAGAGGGAGAGTGACGAATACGATAAGTGACATACGATAAGTCACACACGATAAGTGATGCTCGTGCTCGAAACACCAATACTGAAAGCAATCATGGTACACTGTGTGGAGTGCGTTGCCCTGGAACATTGCCCCAGATTTCAGATGCTTGTGTCGACAGCGGAAATTCATTTCAAAGTATATCCGCTCCAGAGTCGGTCGCGATCGAGGAGAGAAAAACCACCTTCGACACTTGTAAGAAGATGCCGGCCGCGTTTTCCTCCTGCTTCGTGCAACCGCTATTGTCACGGATCCACCAGAAACACTTGGGACAAACTATGAATCTACAGATTAGCCTCTGTTGGTTATCAGATCGAGTGGAGCAGCGCTCAAGATTCGGAGGGCTACACTAGGTTTCCAGCAACCCTGCGACTGGCTATCCAAGGAATCGAGCCCATGTCCGCCGCACAGAACACTTCGGGAATGAATTCTCGATTTGATTTCCATTGTTGCATTGGCCGAGATTTCAATCGTTCGATTGGGTTTGCGGCTCGTACGACTCAAGCGAGTACGTTGACTCGGTCGAGATGGTCTGTGAAAGGCTGCTCGGCCAGCGGCTTTCATATCGAGCATCGAACCCAGTGGTGACAAGCAGCTAGACTTCCTATGGGTGTGCGTTTGTGATCATTTTGCGATCTTGTACGTCGTCGGCATGAGCGATTGAATGCGCCTGTCGAGAGATTATTGCAACTGCCGAACGCTTGAGATCGAGTCAGAATCGAACGGCTCGCTTGCTTCCTCAACGCTGTTTGGTTTCAGGCGAAAGGAACGAACAGTAACACTCGTCAGGGTTCAGCGCACTGAGGTTTCGTCCTCGAGGATGGTGCTTCTTTGTGCAAAAGCTCAACGCTTGTTCGAGGCGGATGATGCGGATATTTAGTACAGGGGTGCACGGACGCTGCCCATTGAGTGGAGTTGACTCTGTCATCAGTGGGGCTGCTGCTGGAGTTGACTCTGTGGGATTCCGACGTAAATCAGTTGCGATCAGCTCACGACGAAGCTCATTTCCGTCCATGAAGGGTTTGAATTCAAGAATCGGGGAAAGGAGAATTTAACAGAAGAACAGAACAAAGACTCCCGGCAACTAAGTATTCAGGGGCCAATAATGTCGTGAAATGTTCGCGCCCTGCTGGATTGACACGCGGCGGTATCACGCTGAACCGTTGTTGAAATCACCCTCCCCCACCCCCCGTTCATCGGGTGAGGACGCGAGATGAATGCCATTTTCGGTTTGTAATTTGAAGAATTTTCGAGGGGTCCATCCTATACTCGACGGCGCACACAATTGCTTTACTCATCGGGCTCTGCGTCATTTCCGAACACCAAACACTTTCGTTCACCTTCAAAAATAGAAGCGCTGAGCCGAGTGAGCCGACGGAAGAGCTGAGTGAGGATGGTGTTTTCGACTGCCGACTGTACATCTTGAAATAACTGAACCCACGATCGAGTCTAACAGAGAGTCTTCCGAGAAGGAATTCCTCCGATCGTTCTTTGAAGACTCGGTTAGTGTTGGTGTACCCCTAGCTCGCCAAATTGATTCAAAGTCACCTGTCTTCCTTGGAAGCTTACAAGCACAGAGCCTGGAGCGAACGCGAAGAGGATGAAACCGTCGACCACGTCGACCGGTTATGATCATGGAGGGCAGCCGCAGAGGCCGTGTGGGAGGCCGGTGCGATCATCACGGTTTTGAGCACCATCTCCCGGAGACATGCGTGAGCGTGCTCGCATGAAAATGGATCGGAGCATCCGTTCATTCTCATAGGCATGGCTGGGTGAATCCAATTGTCGACTGATCGTCCGGTCTTCTTCCATCATTGAAGCTTGTTCTCCGCGATGGTATTCAGGCCAAGGTGTTCCGGCCAAACATTAGCCCTCGGTCATTCTAGGCGTTGCTGATTCTGTTTGAGTACGAAGCGATCGTCGAAATACAAGAACTCGGAGGAGCTAAGACCCGGGACCGACGCTGGTCCAGTGCTGGAATCGATCGAGCTATGAATCGCTAAGAATGCCTCGAATGTGATCTCCATGTTCGATGCATTCGATGACATTCTCCTTTCGGCAGAGGAAAACCGGCCCATAATTCATTCATGAAATATCATTCATTCTCAGAGGCTCTCTCTGACGAGAGTATTCGTAATGCGTTCATTCCTTACTCTTTTTCTTTATCAACTATTCGTGTCCGGCCAGCGTGTCCGGGGACTTGTGGGACTCAAAATGCAGGAAGGAAAAGCCGCTCGCTGATCGATGCTTTCCGACCTTTGATCTCATCGTCAGCAGACCGCAAGGTGAGGTCTCAAAGCTCGCCTGGCAGTGAAACGCCCGCGTAGACAGACTAAACTTAGGAACCTGCGACGAGCAACTCCGCCCTGAGAATTATCGAACCCGTCAGGCTGCACATCGTACTCAATTCGCCATCCCTGCGACTTGCTCGATTTTCCCCTGGCCTGGATGAAATCGTGAGCATTCAGGTAAGGTCGACAAAACCGAGACCCGCTGCTGCAATAGGAACGGAATGAGACAGCGTGGGTCATTTCTGGCGCAAGCAAAGAAAAGTGGTCTCTTCATTTACATAGGTAACGGAGCAATCAGAGGAATCACGAGCAACAGCTTAGATAGATTGGTGATAAATAATGAAATTGGATGTGTTCCCTCGGTTGTCGTGCGGCAAGCGCGCAGGGTTCTCGCCAGTCGCGTAGATCAACTAGAAGGTGCTGAAGCATAGTTTTTGAACTTTTTTTTAGGCCCCAGAGCGGGTTTAGCTCATTGCAATCGTTCGTTCGTCAAACGAAGCTCTTGAAGGCCACCTCCCGCGCTGCTGACATAACACTCGAATTCCTGCGCTAGGTTTGTCGCCAACGCGTGACAAGCGTTGTCTAGTGGGTAGAGTCAAGAAATTATCGAAATATCAGCCGCCCCCATCTACTTTTCGCGCGAATGATGTCCAATGTCCAGGGGAGCTTTGCACGGACTTTCGAGGACACATTCCTTGTTGGAATTGAGGAATCCCGAAAGGTGTTGTTGTCCGCCGTGTTCAGGACACACACTTCTGCTCCGATCGTCCTTGGACGACAGAACCGTCGTCTACACAGGGTAGCTGGAGAGCGCATGTGTTTGATGGATTTTCGCCTCTTACGCGCGAAAGTCAAACATGTTGTGGACTGGGAGCTTGCAGAGTACGAATTCCTGGAAATCTGACAAAGCGCCGCTTTCAGTGCTCGGCCCGACGAAACACACGCGCGCAATAAATATTCGACCGCTATTGCGCGAACTCAAACTTCTTATCATTTATTGTTGCTCTTGAATTGAACACCGAGGCTGCCGGTCGAATTGTGTTATTCTCTGTGTACAAGGAGAATAGAGACTGTGTGTCTCGCTCATCAGACCCGGGTTCTCATCGAATGATAGCAACTGGAAGTCAATATGTAGAATTGTCGTTCTCTGACAATGAAATTCTGGCCGAGGAAAGATTGCGAGAAGATTGGCTTCGTCCTATTGAAAACTTCTTTTCGTCGATGTCGAAACCTTCTCGACGATACAGACAGCGAGCTGTGTGTTTTCCGTTTTTCAATATTTGTTCGATTCAGTAGCGACGATATGGCCGCGATGATACATCCATTCACACTTTGGATCAGACTTGGAAGGTTAGAACTATTTAGAAGAGTAGACATCGATTCCATTGTCGTGGATAATAAGATGATTCAGAATGAACGCTGATAGCATCTCACCGGTGTAAACCTTTCGAGACGGCGATTATTTTTCCAACCATTCAGATTTCCCCTCGAGCCGTTGAAGTTAACATTGAATGAGCATTCACCTCCCTAGAAGAAGGAAACCCCGCGCCAATCTAATCTCGATGGTTGTTTGATTTTTCGTCGATGGAGACAGCGCTAGAATCGATAGTGCAACTATTTGGAGGTCTCGGGAATCAGCGGTACGGCTCTTGTTAGGTTCGGTTGTCCGCTCGGTCGGGAACTCGGCGGCTTGCAAGAGTTCGTTGTGCGCTGCAAGGAGCTAGTGCTGCCGATCTGCCTGTCGACGGAACGGCCCGCAAGAATCATCGAGATTGTGTTGTGCTAACGCCACGCTGGCCTTGAGCTCGCAGACTGCTTGGCAACTCCTCGAACAACAGCGGCGGCGGCGGCGGCGGCGGCGTGGTGTCGGCAACATCGGCAGTGGCGCTCGAAGCTGCCGCGACGGTGGTGGTGTTGGCACTCACCAAACGCCCGAACAAAGGGAAGCCTAGCTGATTCGTCGTCAAGCCGCTGGCCGTCCACCAGAAGGGCCAACAATCTCTTGATGTTTCCGCTGCAAGGGAAGCGACAACTGCGGCTCACCTTGTGCGGAATCGAGTCGCTTTGCAGCGTGTAGTAAAAGAGAGACCGGCAGACTAGCAGGTGGTTTCTTGAACCGTTGCTTCAGATCACGAGACATTCAACGAGCCATTTGATAATCATGGTATGTGAGTGATGTCGCGTATGTGGTGGCCACTCATTACAAGCTGCGTCCAATGATCGAGAGAACACTCGGAAAAGGAGGGGCGTCTGACGTCGTTCGCAAAGACTGGCAGAAGAATCGATGTCTTTCTCCATCGACCTCACGGAAAGAATTTCGCAACGGTGGAGCAACTCGTAAGCGGTGAAAATCGCTTCAGCTTTCGAGTCCATCGCAAATACACGCTTTCTTCGCTGT
The DNA here is from genome assembly GCA_028455905.1 of Neoseiulus californicus. NCBI lineage: Eukaryota > Metazoa > Arthropoda > Arachnida > Mesostigmata > Phytoseiidae > Neoseiulus > Neoseiulus californicus. The sequence continues at coordinate 41,224,217 of JAMQGS010000001.1, forward strand.
CCTCGTGACGACGACGACGACGGAGGATAGTTCTCCAAACGACGACATCAGACGTACGTCTGGTAGAATTTTCCGTGTCCAAAATCGGCTCCGAATCAATGTACCCGTTGTTCAAAAATTAACCTCTAACACGATGTGAGCAACGCGTGGAAAGTCCGAGGCTCCTTGCCCGAGTGGACCCACATGAGATGTATAAGCGCTCTCTTCGTAAAGCAAGGAACATAAATGACATTGGCTCGTGGGAAGATATTTTCTTTGGGAAGATTGAGGTTCTTGTTCTCGGACACAACGGAGGCACTTCCGTGAGTTCTGAATACGCAGACAGCTTTTTAAATGAACCGTTCCATTTTTGTTCTCGCTCGCTTTTCAGAGACTCGCGCGACCTCGATCAGTGCAGAGTAAACTCTGCATCGCTCTTTTGAGTTCTGTGAGTCCCTTCTGAAGCGTATGCTCGTCGCTGAGGAATCTGGATACCGCCGCATTTTGTGAGCTCAATTCGATCACTTGTTTTCATGCAGATGCGTAAGACGCTGCTCAATTAATTAGGCGAGTAGGTAGCCAGAAATCGGTATCTCTCCTGATTGGGCTTAATCGTGTACTACATTCAGACCCCTGGCTCGACCAATTTCTTAATTTTGGATGGAACAATGACCCATTAAACGGGAAAGACGACAATTAAAAAGGGTCTACTGTTTGCAGCCACGTTGTTCCTCGTCCCGACATTCTCTCTGATGTTGAGGAATGAGCCAGAAACCCAGTCAGGGAACCTAAATAAAAGCGGGATGCGCAGTAGAGGAAGTGTCGCTGATTCATCAGCGTACAAGAGTGATTGGGAAGATTTGGGTTGCTCAGAGAAGGGTTCTCAAACAACGAACAGAGCGTCAGATTTTACTCTTGTTTTATTCAGTTCATGTCTCTTTGTCATGTTTAAAGGGTCTCGAAACATTTGCAGATGACGGGAAACTTTCCCCGAGTGTATATCAGGAGCAATTCTTCACGAGACCGAGTTTTTCACAGAGTCCAGTTTAGCTATGGCCTTACAGAAATTGCACTTCTGAAATTTTTCCTCCTGCACAATTCATGGTCATGATCGACACTTGTGTACTATAACGCTTGAAGGGGTTGTAGAGCGACCGTTTAGCCGTATCGAGCTGTCGTACGAAGCGAGTCTGCTTGGAGAACCATATCTTTGGCATGGCCTCCGACAAGCGCGGCACAATATAGAATTTTCGGGAGAACTATTGATTTGTACAATCTTGTATGTAGGGTTTCGGTTTCCACACAATTAAGCATCTGATGAGAACAACAACTGATGTTCGTGCAACATGACAAGAAAAGTTCAGATCCGCGGAAATTTCTACTCCTAGGTCTCGGGTGATCTTGATGCATGGAAGCTTAAAGTCGTTGAACCGATACTTCTGGCGGCTAGTTGCAGCTTTTATGAATTTCCGTGGTCAATGAACAGCCTAAGGAGTCTTATGAGTGAATTTGTAGGAAAACCCGACCGGGTTGACTTTGTTTTCGACTGCCATGTAGACTTACCATGTAGGTATAATCTTTCATGGGAACGCGATCATGATTCGCGACTAATCGTGCCATTCCGACACGGGGGAGAGTCAACGTGGCCCGTATTGGAGAATCACCATGAAAAAGGAATCGATGAATACGACGACGTGCGAGGAAGGACCTCTTGTCTCACACAGAGAGCCGCCGAACGACTCCCAGCATCCCCCGCCTCGAAATGTGTAATACGAAGAATTCTTTGTCCTGGAAATGTTGAGAAGACAGGAGCCTTACCAAACTCACGGTGTGAACTTGCTCCCACAATCGAAGATGCATCTTTCCGAGTAGTGGCCAAGAATGCTTTCACCTAAATGCTCCGCATCTCGCAACTAATTCTCGGTAGCATTCTTGTTTTTTTCGCCATGCTAATAGCGGTTTGATTATCATGGGTGACATGAGCGCAGACTCAAGTTTTGCCGGTGAAGCTTTCTAACGAGCACTGATGATATCGTTCGATGCTCGTTACGAACTTTCCTTGCCGTTCCATTCGTCTGTCGAATCACGCACGAGGGACGCCACTCTCTCGCCAAGCTTAAATGAAGCGTCTTGCCTGGTTGAGTCTTCAAGAAGAACCAAGTCAAATGATCCGCGTGCATCATCCAGCGTTTTCGAAGCCATACCCTAGCGATCCTTTGAGATTAAGAATTGGTCCGAAGGCGCGTTAGCCATTTCGTTTGACAGAAATGCGGTGGGGTGCAGCAATGATATTCTTGAGAGGTTATGCTCCGCAAATTTCACTGCATCATCAATCGATTATATTCGTCATCAAAGTATAGCGCAGTTGTCTGCGACGCAGTTCGCTGCGGAGGTGGGAATTTTCCCAAGATTCTGGGTAACCCTCCGATCAGTGGAAAGACCGGCCGTCCAAACCCTTTCCTAAACCCCAATGCCCCCGTTGAGGAGCACGGGAGCGAAGAGCGGACCTGGCGTCTCCATCTCGATGTTGTAACATCGTAACAACGAGAGGATTCGAACGAAGAATAGTAAAATTCCATTCACTGACATGATTGTACTACAGATGTGTTTACAATGAAAAACTTGTAAGGAAGGGATAACGACAATTTCTCTTGGTAGGAGAAAGTTCTAGAATGTTCCTGTAACGTGGGCGGACTATAGATCAGCCGGGGGGCTGCAGGTAGCATCATCCGAGAAGCAAATGCCTCTCGATCATTTTCAGCAGCAGGGAGCTCCCAGAACTCCAACTCGTCGACAGAAGCTATGAATCGGCTCTTTCCGTCTCATCCACATGCTAACGGAGTCTTCCGCCGTCAAGTGATCCGGTCATCATCCCCCGTGTGAGAAGGTCCAGGTTGATTTGTGGGATTTCAGTACGAGCACGTTTGAGAACAGCCGATGGCATAATCTCATCAGAGATTATGTCGTCGCTAAGAATCATGCGTACGTTATTGACCGCCAAAAATTCATGACGCAACCTCCAGTAATCCCAATGTGCTCGGAGCCACAACGGAGATCGGAAAGGCAGAGTGTGTTCATCCCCGCCAGACCATGAACGGACTATGAACTCTGATGATGATCGGTGTCGATGGAAATATCGGGAAAAATTGAGAACCAAATTGGCGCTCTCAGAAAATCGTATCCGAAGCTTTCACAATCGTATCCACCGCTGCCACTTCGTGTAATGCAAGCAAAATATGAGGAGACCGAGCGACTTGACGACGAGAGAGTCACCGTTAGCCTCTATGAGGTGATATGTTGGCTTGAAGCACGACGAAACTTACGAATATTTCCGAAGGTCGTGCGTTCGAAGGCTAGAGGCCAGAGTTAAGGTCGCGACTCACCGAGGTTTTCTACAAGAGATACGATGACAATGTCTCTCTCGCTCTCTGACCTCAACTAGTGAAATGATGACACAATGTCGTCGAGCACGCTAGTTCCGCTCTCTCCCTTCATTTGTTGTACAATACTCTTCTCCCATGTATAGATCCAAGTTTGAGTACTGCTCCTCTTACTGGTTTTAAATGGCCACGAGGCGGCTTCCTCCTCCGCTGAGCTATCTTTGGGTCATCTTTCACTGGTCAGCTGCTATATTTTCATTTGGATACAGAGTGATTGCCGCTTCCGGTTTTATGCCGTTCCGAAGAGAAATTATGGGAATGGAGCGGAAATTTCGAAGTAAACCGACAGTTTCTTCCTTTGCCGATACTCTCATCACAGAGCAACGGCTCCGGAGCATGAGATGATCAAAATAGTATTCTCGAGAAAGCGTCTCGGCCCAAAGTTCCAAATCCAAACTCTCGATCATAGGAGGACCTTTGATGATGTACGACACCGTCGCAGAAGAAACTCATCGCGCCAACGGCCCAAGTAGCAATGCAGATTTTTCCATCCTCAATTGTTGTCGGCGGCGGCGCTGCTGCTAACAGCGAATCGTAGTCGCCGCCAGTACTTTTCCTCTCAGGGTTAGGGCCAGAACCTGAGGTGATAACGGCTGCTGGCCGACCGTTCGGGTCGTTAGTTCGCCAGCTATGTGAAGATTGATGGTCTCCGTTTTCGAAGGGGGAACGCTGCTTTGTTAGAGCTGTCTTGTAGCTGTCCAACTCATTTCCGAAGCCAGGAAAGCCTCTGACGTCATCGTAGCTAGAAATCTTCGAGGCGAAAGCCGCTGGAATTTTCCGCTCGCTCAGATAGCAGTCTAACAGCAAACTCAAGGCTGCAGAGAGGGAAACGGCCACAGCGTGGAAGGCGTGCGCGCGAAGAGTTGCTGCCGTCCGTCGTCGATGGTAGAAACGCAACATAAACATTGGACTACGCTCTATAGTTCCCACGTGCTTCCCTTGGAAATCGAGGAGCGATTCCGCTCCATTCGGAAGACTTTGTCGCGTCGGGAAACGCGGGGCTACACGTTCCGACGTTCCTATCCGGGAATGATCTCTGCGTAATGTGCAGCACCGAACGACAGTCTGACAATTAACAGCAACACTGCCCGTATGCAGTCTCCATCGTCACCTCATCAGAGTTTCAAACATCATCGTTTTTCCTTGCTTCTCAATTGCGGGCGATGTTGAATTCTATCAAAGATCAACTGCGCAGGTTTGAGCACTAGGGAGAGGTGCCTGTTCCCCCCTGATCCGGTGTCCCGCTAGTAGAATCGTAATCAATTTCGGACTCGGCCGTACACTACTGTCACGGATAGGGTTTTGTCAGCATGGATTCAATTTTTCCAGTTATCATCTGACACTCGCTTCTCACCAGGAGAAATAGCCTCGTTAGATGCGGTTCAGGCGCCTCAGCACCCAATTAACTCGCAGCTTCGTGACATCTCTACACATAATTAGTCAGAATTCAATGCAGCCGACGAAATGCGTACGAATTCCATGAACAGTCAGAGACGCAACAGCAGGTCCCTTGAACGATACCCTATCGCCCATGCTCAAAAGGCCAGAAATAGCCTCCGGACGCCTCAGGTCAAGTGTCACAGGTGTTCGGGCGGCAGACATCTCTGTATTGAACTAGTAAGAGCTCACCAGCATCCAATGCTTGCATCAGAAACAGTGGGATTCAGGCTGTGACGGACGTTCGATCCTACTCGGTTTATGAAAATCTTATCCGAACGAATTCGACGCCGAAACGCACTCGTAACAAGTCCTTGGCTCGTTCATCCGTATGATGAGCACAGGTCCTAGCAGATCGGGTTCCATCGGCCAGATACGGGATCGGCGCCATTCCGATCGTCATTCCGGTAGCTATACTCTTATTGTGGAGCTTTGAACGTCACTCTCGTTCAGTGTATCGAGCGAGCGCGTCAGAGACGTATTGTCCAAGGGTGAATGAACAAGGTGCCGATTTTCACTCTACACAGTGAGAATTGTGATGCAACGCTCTGGACACGACTCTATGAGATAATTTCGGTTAAAGACTTAAAGAAATAGTTCTTCCGGAGCTTGGCTGTCGCCCGAGGGGATGAGTTTATGGATCTGTTGTCGGTTTTCTACGACGTTTCCGGGAGCTCGGATTATACTCGGGCGCGACTTCTTCTCTTTTCGTACTCTGGTTTTCTCCAAACTGGGCACGTCATGTTGTCGGAATGCGTATCATTCTCCATCACATCCTGAAGTACTCCGTGTTCGCTACCGATTTAGATCACTCCCTCGGCACACGGACTGCAGTGTGCGAATCATCTGGCGTGAAAATGGTCGCCCGTTTGCGAGGTGTTCCTTTCTGCGCAGGTTCTGAGTTTGAAAGCTGAGCAGATGCAATCAACTCGACCGCGTTCAAGATTTCCCACTCATGTACCCTACGTTTGATTCGTGAAGTTCAAGCGAGAAGAGTTCCTGCCCCAAGCTCGTTCTAGCTGAGCGCTCGAGGACTACAAAAATAGGTTGGGATTCATCAAGTGCCATCGAGAATCATGCGGCAATCACGTGTGTGGTGAATACATCAGACACTTTGATATCCAGCGTAGAAGATCATGGAATGCATCATAGCACGGCAGCAGTTACATACAAAAAGTGTAAGAAGCTGATTCCCAAACAGAAAAGTTGAGTTGATTTGCAGTCAAAAATCGATGCGGACGATATCATGCCGATGAGGTCAAATCGGCGTGTGGTTCGGTACGAATGGAGGAAAATCTCAAACTCTCGAGAGATGACTTGGATCGCTTGGATGCATTTCTTTGCTGCAATCTTTGGACTCTCGGTCTGAACGATATGATCACCTCAATCGTCATCTGGCAAGATGACACTCAAATCTTCAGACCCATCGGGGCATTCATCTTCAACAAAGATAGCAGAGGGTGGTGCCCGCTCAATCCTCTCCGAGGTGTGTACGTTGAAGAGAGCATATGTTTCCAACCCTACATGGGGTGCCCGCTAACAAGAGCGTGCCCGATAAAGAAAAAAGTATGCCCCACTATTGGACGGAATACGGTAAGTTGGTCTGATTCGGAAAGATGCTCTCAATAGACTGATCACAACCCTAAGATCCACCAAGTATCGGGTCAGGCGGGTGGGAAGCTCTTCATCCAGCTAAGGTGAATTGAGCTGAATGAGCGCTTCATGAATCTCCATGCAAGTCCTTCGAGGCGAAGTGGTTTAATCCTCAAAGAGGAGGTATGTCCAGTCTCTCTCTCTCTCTCTTGTTAACCATCGATGCTTAACGATGGCTCCAGAATCTGGATTTGGAAACGATTCGAACAGTGTCGTCACCATCGGCTGTCCGGGGGGTAACTAAAAGCGAGAACGAGGAAATTCTCAAGAAATGCACTTTGTAGTGTAGGCTTCCTCTGTTCCCAAAAGGATTCAGCGCTTTATTTGGGGACCGACTCCAACGCCTCTAACCTCAGTCGGCGCTTCTCGCATTCGACGGACGCGGACGTGTTGATTTATCGGTTCATTTCAGTAATTATTCCCCAATCGAACGGTGTGCGGGTGGTGTGATTTTGCCCATTCCAGCTTGTGACCTTGAGCTGGTCCAGATCTACTTCCGTGTCGGACTTTTCGAGAGACATGACCTCTGCAATGAGATGCAATCTCCTGACGCGCGCGCCTCCTGCCCAAGCCTTACAAGTCATCCCGACTGTCCTGAGAATCGACTGGTATTAAACAAGCTGACACCTTCCAACGTACGGCGGTGCGCGGCCTTGCCCCTTCTAGAATACACTCAGAGGCTGAAGCAGGCTTCACGTTCGCGGAGTAAGTTAAGAAGGAGTTTATACCTGTCTATCCGGCATCAAGGAATCTTCCACAAGCTACGCGAGCTTGTGGCGCCAGGGGCGCTGTGAGCGCCGCTCCTGCCCTCTCTGGTAATACCATCACCACCACCAAGCGGCGCTCGATCTGCCTCTTGCTTGTACTGAACTCTCTCTCTCCCAGAGACTAGTAGGCCTTTCGGGCCCCAAACGGCAAGGAATTCAGTTTGAAACAAAGTCAACAAGTGAGCAGTTTGTTGTTAGCGTTAGGCAGCTTTTTTTCCGCCGTCGCCGAGAAATCATCAGCGAAATTTTCGCTCGTCGGTTCGGTTTGCAGTTCCACCGCCTTCAGAATCATGCCACAGAGTGAACCGTTTGGTTTGGGACAGTTTGTGTCCGCAGCTGACTTGTCGCCCTCCGTTGGAGACCTCATTGAAATTGATCGCACACTGTATGCTCATTGGGCCGTCTACGTAGGTGAGGGTCGCGTAGTTCACGTCGTTGGACCTAACGAAGAAGACATTCCCACCGAATGGGCCCTCGTTAAGAAGTGTCCTCTGATTGACGTTGCTGGCTGCTCAGGAGTCCGTGTCAACAATAAATACGTCCGTGCCAAAGAACGTGGGCTTACGCCTGTGGAAAAGGAGCACATCCTGCAGCGAGCCTTCGAGAAGCTCAATCAGAGAGTCGAGTACAACTTCTTAACTAGAAATGCCGAATTCTACGCAACTCAATGGAGATACGGACAAGGCTGGAGTGATCAGGTACGTCCCCCAAGTGTCTCGCAGTTCCATTTAGATGAGTCAAAAAGTTTTCTTCCTGACAACAATGCGGGCCTCTGATGGGAAGTTCCTCCGGACGAACAAAGGCAGAACCTCTGAGTGTGAAATTCGACGGTCAATGTCGCTCTCGTGCAATAGCAGCTTGACGACATTGTTGGGCGGCGGGTTGAGAGCCCCGTCTAGTTGCTGTTGATATGAGATTGATCAAATTCACAACTGATATGAGAGTTGGTGAGCCGATGACAATCGACCTCTGAGGACTACAGTCCCTGTTTAAGTGTGCCATTCTGGATTGACGCTGCATCGCGTTCTCTACAGGGGATTATTGTTGTCAACGGCTCACTAAAAGATGTTCGATCCCAACCGCTCGCGCGCCACAAGAACCTCAATGCTCGGGAATGCAAGGATTAAAAAACGGAAGGATTCGGCTTCCATTGATTGTTCTCGTAATATAGGCAACAATGTTGGCTTCACGACCAACGTTCACTCGAGCAAAGCTCTGCTGTATGTCAGGCTGCTCGAAACAACTCTTTTGTGGTCCTGAAGTGAGCCGCAAATCATCGAAACATCGGGCTACTCTCCAAGACGTGCTGTTGAGATTTTGGTTGAAGCTCATAGAATGAGTTTTAAACCCCATTCCATTCTGTGCGCATCCCGTTAAAACACAAGGGTTTTGTCCCGAGAGACTGTATCGACACGTGCTGCGTTACTGCAAGGGGTCACCTAACGTGGTCGGGAGCCAATGTAAGGGCGACGGCGACGGCGGCGGCGTCGATCGAGCCCCGAACAAAGAGAAATTCTGGTCGTCAGGTCAAATCTGTCGTGCGTTCAACGCACGACAAGCCGGAAGTGGCGGTCAGCAGAGCAAACCACGTATACGTTCTGCGCTTCGCTGTAGTCGCGGATACAAGCGAACGCCTCCCCAGTTGTTCCATTGGAACAATTCGCTACGGCTCCTCTACAGCCACCTTGAAGGGGAGCGTTTCTCAAGCAAAGCGAGCCTGACATCCACTCGGAAGCCTCCTAACCCGTATTCCAACTCTTGTCACTTGATTGTTTCCGCTTGCCGTTGACATCACTTGGAATCCGCGCATACTCACACGATGGTGAAATTCAATGAGGCCGTTCACATGGATCTGCGGATTCCTGGAAGCGTTGCTAGCCCAGCTTACCACTGCCAGAGTACATACTATAATTGGATTCCCCACAGACTTAGTGTTCGCAAGCAAGACCGATATCGATCTTCTATTCGCAATGAGTTCTCACAGTTTCACAATCAATGATAGATTTTGAGCAATGCATGATCGATCCATTATCATCATGAAAGTTTCATGATGATTCTCCGAAATCGTGAGCGTTGCTCGCCGAGATGAGCTGGGCCTTGTCTTCGGGAACGGTAGTGGCCTTTCACTCTTCCTAGGTCGTTGTATTGAAGACTCTCAAGACAACACGGGCCAACGCAACGCTTACATCACCGTTTGTTCATTCGTTCTGATGAGCAGTACCTACCGAGCTGTCTTTGGCAGCTTCGTACAGAGAGTCGGACAGCAATCTTTGAATTCGTTCGCCGTCTGCTGAAGTTTGCGGCTCGGCCGTGCGCAGATTCCGACGCGTATTCGCATTGGAGCTGCGTTTCAGTACACAAAAGCAATCGGCGAAGGCGCTCGTCGACGGGGGAACCGTAGTACGCGGGATAGTTCCGATCCTCTTTTTCCTTGTGTATCGTAACATCGGACATGTTCGGTTGTCTCCATCCGGGAATGTCGGTATTCAATCTCGTCGGGCTAGTCGCCACACGTCAGAGAATGGCAACAACGAGCTTTTGAGCGACTGCCAAACTCTAGGACAGATTCTAATCTTCTCGAAATAACTCCGATCGGTTCATTAAGCGCTAGCACTGCGTGCGAGTACTTTTTCCCCAAAGTTCATCAGAGGTAGGCTCTCCCCCAAAGGATCACGGTTAATGCTTGCAGAGGTCGCCCAGCTCCGATCGACGCAACTGAATTGGAAAAAAGAATGAAGCGATACTTTTTTTGCGCGTCGAGGGTGTGAGACAATCGAGACCAATTCTGCTCAATCGCCGTATTTGGTGCGGTTCATTCTGTCGCGGGATTATTCTTAGCGCTTGCAGCCATCGGTTTTCGTCCACGACTATTTTCGCTTTGATATCCGATGATGCTCGCTCGGCTGGTACAAAGCAACACCGGTCATCCAAGGCGCTGACGACTAGAGCTAACGACCGCTCGTTATCATGAATTTCGCTGGTATCGCCAGAGTACCGAGAGAGAGAGGTCCAGGCGTGTGGAAACCAGGTGGGGAAACACGATTGATTGTTAGTGATCAAAAATTGTCTCATCAGACGGCTTTTGTCGGCCTGACATCTACAAGGCTTTGCCCGGACGGACCTGATGTTACGGCTGCTCGCCACCGTTCTCCGCTCGAGTGTGCTCGCAGGACAGGATTGCATGCGTCCTCATCAGCAGTACCTGAGAGTAGAGTCGAACACCTCAGATCAGTCAGTCAGTGCTATATGGGATGTAGTCTGTAGTCGTCACAGAGTCACGCAACTAACTTGTCTTACGTTTCCAGGCGGCCGTTGCACTCAGCGTGATGAAGCCTCTAGGCGCCGACCTCGAAATGGGCCACAACACCCTTCTCACAGGCCTCCAAGCCGTATTTGGAAGTCCCATATTGAGTTACCTTCGTCTCCCGCCCAGGTCTCCTCGTACTCCCCAGAAAAGACCTAATTCGTTGACCGCCGCCTGACCTTTGAGATCTTCTTCATCTCATCAGGATAGCGAGACCGACACCGAAAATGATTGACATACGCGATTGACAACAAGATGTGCATCGAATGACTGTGGAGTCTGAATGAATGTTAAAGCTCTTCGCTCACTCGACGCAGGCCGCGTCGAGTGTAACGACGGAGTGAGACTCCGACGTTATCTCCATGACGGTTGGCATCGGGGAACTCGCAAGGATATACGGGAGCGCCAATCTTCCGCCGTCAAAGGCTGCCGAGGAACAATGTCCCAAAAATGAATGCCGTGTTTATAAGTGAGATTCTGTCTGTCCGTGATAGCTCATCTTGATGTTAAGTTCCGCATGACGTGCAAGGGTCTCTCAATGCGGCCACGAGTTTTCGCTGCAGAACACGATTGTCAACACTCATTGACTTACAAGGAGTTCATTCAAGCTTACGATTGGACCAAGTGCTCAAGCTCATTGATAACGCAGAAAGGAGAATGCCCTTTTTCCCAATGCTGCAATCAGAGCCTGCCTTACGAAACGGCACCGTCAGATAGATGTTTCACTCCTCGTTTGAAGTAGAACGTCGTCGAGATCAGGCTCCCGAAGCGGGCGTGTGTGTGTAAGTATAACTGAACATGAGACTGAACTGTGATGCGCACTACAAGTACGCGATCGAATCATGATCGTCAACGAATCTTCACAATCGCTGAAAAATGGTGTATGATTGAGTATTTTGCTACGAATCGCTGTTGGATGTGTTGTTAATTAAGCGTGTTAGAAATCGAGACGCACTTTGTTATGGAGTGAGAATAAAAACTCCAATTAGGTTTTTAAATCGTGGAAGACGGAGTGCTCTGCCAGAGTATGAGAGAAGCTGGTTCCATGTACACACAATCGTTCGTTCGGCCGACGCCAGCCTGTTGTAAATAGCTCGGTGTATATAAATTATTCGGAGGCGAGCAAGGCCCTAATTTATTATTGTGAGGCTCATTGATGGCGAAAGACCTGTACAAAGAGGGTGGAAGGAAACGGTGATAACTCAAAACTAGCGTGCTTTCACTAAAATGATGATGGTTTTCGAATAAAAGAAAGAAAATTCAACGATGTCCGAACAGCAAGGATTGATCATGTCATTATTTTTGAAATAGCCTTCACTTGAACACACTTGGCTGCGAAGCTCGGATCCGCGAGATCCCTGTAGAAATTCTCATCCTGGGCATTTCGGAGGGGACCCTGTTGAATAGGATGATGGGTAGTATGAATAATCCAACTCCCGGCTTTTAGGAACGGATACCGGTACTTCCAGTTGTTATCCACTGCTCTAAACCAGTGGTTCTCGGCCTACCCCTGAAACCGTAAACTAAGCTTCGTACAGCTCGTTCCGAGAATGGATTTGTACATATTAGACTGCGTTGTCCTTAGTGACCGCTTCAACTGGAATTGCCTCCCAAGCTGTGATCTAGGCCTCTTGGCAAGGGCCTGTCGTATCCACCGGTGGGGTTTTGTTCGATCTTCGGAATGACGTCCATCCCGCCAACGATCTTTCAGCACAGTGATCCGAGTATTTTCTTGACAGTGATAATGAATTCAGATCCGTTGGTGACCTTACCGGCGTTAGCCAGCCCGCTCCGTGGTGCTTGAGCTTGGAGTTCCCGTCAGCGAAACGTTCTCCATAGATGGAGGCTTCGCCGGTGCCGTCACCACTTTGGAGCATGAACGGCTTGATCACTTGATGGAAAACGCTGCCAACAAATCCAATCAACGGTGCGGTTTCACTGTCGCGTTTGGCTAAGCACAGTTGTCTGAGATCGTCCACGATGTTGCGAACGATGCCACCGGAGAGGCTGACGTCAGAGGTAGGCCGATGGGCCTACCTCCAATGGAGATCGGCAGATGCGAACCGATTAGCACATGAGCCTTGTCCCGCGCTAGAGATAGGCGAGTTCATCCATGTGCTCCTGCTCGGGGAAGGACGCCTGGAGGGCATTACCCCTCACGACCGCGAGGGAGATGCGCTGGCGGAGGTATTTCGGCGCAGTTGGCTTCGATGAACCCCGCAACCTCCTTGACCAACTGGTCCGCTGCCCGGCCCCATACGCCCGAGGACACGCTGGATTGACGGTTGGGCTTCGACGCGTTTGCTAGTTCGCGTCACGCTCGCTACGCTCGGGATCATTCCGTAGAGTCGAGCCAGGAGTTGTCTCTCAGTTTTGGAAAATCTGCACGCGCCGCCAGCCTCTTTTCGTCCGCTCGCGTCAATTCGCCACTCGCCTAACACCAAAGAACCGATTATAACGTTGTTTTAAACTTGAAGTTCAACCTTGTTTTCCAAGATTCCGCGAACTGTGAGCAATCCTGTGAGCAGCTCATCAGTTTGCTGGAAATCGGTACGCCCCTTGCGTTCATACAGATTTCTCAGATTCCACCGCAGGCTCATGAATAGAGATTCTAACTTCAGGCACGGAAAAATCCAAGAATAGGCAGGCAAATAGGCACTCGAATATGCCGAAATAGGCATGGAGAAAAAGGCACTCGAAATCAGCGAAAAAAACGAAAGGAAATCAACTTCGGGGCGGTTTAAACGCTTGGCCGAGTCCACGAAAGCATTCTATGCAGCCGAGAAGTCGGAAAAATCCATTTTTATTTTTATTTGATGGAGTGAATCAGGGAAGATATAGGCACCTTGCCTATGAAAATCCGAAAATAGGCAAAATCCCGTGAAATTCTCAAAATAGGTATTTTTAGGCATTTTAAGGCATTTGCCTGAATATAGCATCTCTACTCATGAATCCCCATCGGGGACCATCGTTTAGAGATCAGAGCCTGAGGAGAAATTCAAATACAGATCCCCCCGTGAATCAGACACCTTTGGTGTAACGAATAGCGAAAGCATTAGGAAGGCCGCAGACTCCTTAACGGACCCGCCCGCCGTTTCATGCTAGCTGATTGCAGAGTCATCCACGATGAGCGGAACAAATCACAATATGTATCTTGAGACATCGTTGTCAGGATTCGGGGTGTTTGCGTTTCGCATGTCGTTTGGAGACGTGGCCTCTCGATGTAGTGGTGATACGTATGGTTTTTTTTGTTTGAGCTGGTGGTAAGTAATTTCCCCCCAAACTTTGTGGGCTCATCCAGACTCGTCGCTGTTACACATCAAAAAACCCGCGCGAAAGGCCTTCTCCTGGTTGCGTAGAAATCACCCGAATCGAGCGCTCCTGCGAAGAACCTGCTGGAGAGTCGTCGTGCTGTTGCCGCCCACAGTATCACTGTCGAGACGTCAAATTGTAACTCTTCACATTCATCACGCTGAATGAAGCCTCAATCTGAAACCTTATGACATTTGACGAAAACCAGCCCAGTGACCGAGCAGTTTGTGACGGTCTCAGACTTTGGAACAGATAGGATGCGCATCGAAAGCCGCGCGTTCCATCGCCAGGCTGCGGGCCTGCCAATACTTAAGCTCTCATAGTTCTCTTCTCGTGGGTCAAGCACATGTTTCTTATATCAGGTCAGTGTGGGGCGGTTGGAATCTCTGTCCGTTGAGAACGGATTTGCCAAGCGCGATCGAACCGGAAAGTTAGTTTCAGAACCGTTTATGATCATCATCAACGACCCAGCCGCTGAAAGGGCAGGCCAGAATTCGCCAAAAAGTGAAGTGCCATTCTTGGCGAGCGAGTAACAACACCGCATCAGTTTGCGGCGAGTTGTGATCACATTGCGAGGCGAAAAAGATTGAGTGAATATGCTGGCATCGCCACCGAAAGATATATCTGATCTGAGTCGCGCTGTATAATCTCAAGTGCGATGCCATCGGATGCTCAGCCAGTGAACGCAACTCGTGAAGAAGCTGTGGCTCACTCTTCGCTCGGAATTCCGAGCTAATTTGATGGCTGGGATTGTGTGTGCCGATGGCATTCGTGCATCCTCCATCGATAGCGGCAGTCAGATAGTTTAGACATTTGGTGCTTCCGGGTGAAGCTACGATAACGGCGGCGGATTCGCTACAGGATTATCCTGACCGCACAGTCGGCTCGAGAGAAAACGGGCCTACCCTACAAAAAGCCCCGGTCATCGACGGGAGGAAATACTGTGCGGCAGTCCAGTATCGCGATGAACTTTCTTTAGGGGTACGCAGGGGACGTGTTGCTCATCGCGGGGTGGGCGCGGAATCTGGGCAGTGGCGTAGCGTGCCTGAGTGCCGCCCGGGGCGGACCTCGGAAAATTCCGCCCCCCGGAGGCGCATCCGACGCGGAGTGACAACCAAAAAAACGACCCGCTATAGGGCATAAATGAGCAAAATGCCGCCCCCTCGAGAGTGCCGCCCGGGGCGGACCGCCCCCCCCTAGTTACGCCACTGGTTTTGGGCAATTATGACTAATGTGATGACGTCATCGACAGAGAACAGTTCTCGTCGCAAACACGATACCAGTGTCATCTCTTTCGATGCGTTCCGTTCTTGTTCAACTCTGGTGAAGTACCCTTTCGTGGCCGCTGTGAGGCCTGCCATAAATGGTTCCTCGTGAATTCCATGTGAAATATGTTTCAAGGAGCTTCTTCGCTTTCAGGAGGGTTTGGGAAGTACTTGCGCTTGGACTGAATCTCGAAGCGGGAACGATTCACTCAATAGATCAAGAACAAGAGTTGTTCAGAAAAGTTTCTTTTAGGCGCTTCGAAGGTATTCTCAGGGTTCTCAACCCGAGCTTGTTTCTCGGAGAGTTGGTCGACCGTGGCATTCTACGACGACGACGAGCGCTGGCACCGCCCCTCCCGCGATCTCCCCTTATATCGAAAGCGGATCGGTTCTTCCACGTGAAGTTTCCTCTGGCCTGAATGATAACAGCCCTCGTTCCAGACCGGGGAATACATGCAGTCAGCGACAACCCAGGGTTCTCTTCCGAGCGCGCAACGGCATTGAGCTCTTTCGAGGATGTTCCTCAGGTCGCTCCGTGTTACTGTTGCCAAAATCACGGTGAGTTTGTCGAATTTACCAAGAGCGGAATTAAACGGCAAAATTGCAGCCGGGCTGGTTCGGGAGGAGGCTTCAAAATAGCGACGAGGGCATCGGCCTCAAAAGATCGCATTAATTTAGAGCAGTGAGTGCCCTCAGCAGGGATAGCAGCGTCTGTACGCCCGGCCGGCTGTACCGCAGGCCGACTACACTACAGTGCGACCGACATACACGATATATGGCGAGCGAGTCATTCTCCCAATCAACGGGGCGGATAAACCAAGCTCTCTGGTGGCAAGAATTCACTATCAAAGGAGCTTTTCCTCGGAAACGACCTAGTCGAGGCGCCGCTCTACATCTGGAAATCTCGGGACGTTGACGGGGTGACGAACCGAAATCGGGACGACTCGTTCCAAGTAGGGCGAGAAATGATTTCAAACGATTCTCCGAGTGTGATCACTCTAGCCAAATGGCTTCGATTGGCGGCGGTTGATCATCTCTTGCGGTTCGTGAACTTTGTGGTCGGGAACAGTCACCAGAGCGGAAGACGGGCAAAGAGAGACCGTTTGGTACAGATTAGAGGGAGCCCGCCGCAGATGTCGGCAAGCCCCCACCCTAGCCATGCTTGTCAAAGCTCACAGTCCGAGGAGACTCCTTGCACAGACACTGGCCACCGCGCCATTCCTGACGCTCATCAGAGGAATCGCTCGTGCACCACTCCTCCTCCAAGCAGGAGAGCCTTCTAAAACAAAGATGAATCGACTCGCTTTTATGCGATCAATTCGATTCGTTTGTTTAGAATTAAATGGGACGATTGAGCCTGTTGTCGCCTGCACAAGTCGGGCTGATGTCGGGCTCGAGCTTCAATTCCTCTGATGGTGATTTCCAGACGACTCATTCTCTCCGACAGATAGATCAGCCACCACACTGAATCGCGACTCTACCGAGTACGTCGACGCCAGTAGAGCTTCCTGCGCGTAACATTTGAGTTTGGAGAAAGGTTTGCAGCGCAGTTTCAAGCGCGCGTTCAAATCGCACAGCAGCCGTCTCTTCCTATCTTTCTCCAATTGGTGTGCTATTGTCGACATTGTCACGTGAGCCGTCTCGCGAGTACGGACTTGATTTCGAGCATGATCAGCGTGGAATGCCCGCGGAGACGCTTCCAACCTGCGGTCATGACGGGCCAAAACACGGAAAGTTTGCGGCGGAAGAAGAAATAGAAAGCGGATGAAGAAATGGAAGTTGCTGTTTCCCCAGAATTTCAACATATCTACATATGTACCAACTCGTTGTTTTGAAACACTTGCTCTCTTTTGATAAGGCGAGTTGTTACACGAGTTTGCCGGAGAGCCTCTCGAGTGTTTATTCGAGCGTCCTGATTGGACTCTTTCACGGTTTCGCGGTGCGGTTGATGACGTACGTTACTGACGTGCAAATTCAAGAGTTGTGAACATCCTCCGTTGATGTGCGTCGTCAGCCATCATGACAGATATCTCCAATCGTTGCAATTGTCATTATCATGAACGCTTCTTCCATACCTAGTATAATAATCAGCAGCGTTGTCATTGTTGAGCCAGTATATTCGCCACTATGGATATGGTACCACCACTTTGAGCTCGTTGTTCATTTCCAAAGGATGATCTTCGTCTTGATGACGGCGCACTATTTACATCATTTTGCTAGAGAACGGCTTCCCCATGCAGACAGCGTGAGAAACACGCCCAGGATCTGACATTCGGATCCGTCCTCGAAGCTTCTCCGTAGACTTATTGTCGACATCGAATTACTCGAACATTCGGTTGAGGCCACATTGGTCGGCAGGAGTATAATTTCAACCAGTTTCTTCTGAATCAGGGGGATGCTTCATGATGAGATCTGATCCATCCAGCACTTTTCACTAACCGAGCTAGTTATGACAACGCGCACCTGTAAATGATTTAATATCGCGTTGGTCTCAGTGCCGCAGTTGTCTGTTTCTGGGCCCAATCCAGAAACAGTTTTCTTTTGGCTGAAAGTGTGGGATGCAATCCATCCATCTTGAACTGTTCCGAAAAATGACGTTCGTGTTTACGCCGATGAACGCGTGATGCGTAGCGCTTCTTTTGCGATTCCTCAACGGCGACAAGCAGTCTGCCGCCGCGTTCTCGTGTAAATGCCGGCCGGACGTCCATGACGTCACCTAGTTCGATGGTCATTGCCGAGACACCATTCGGCTGTGTGAACCACGACGAAGCAAGCATCATGAAGTTTGAATTCGTAATGAGCGTGTGGATGAGTAGTGCTCATCATGATTGATGACCGAGCCAACGATGAATGGAGCGGCGGCGGCGGCTGAAACTCCCGCTGCTTGAACTAAACGGGGAATATTCCACAATTCATAGCATAAGGTCCAAAAGTTTCCACGAGAGAGATACTTGTCAGCATAGTCCGCATTCACCAAATCGAGTCGAATCGATGATTCATCGCTGACGTTTGTTCGGAGCCTTGTCGCTTCCACGGCTGTTGAGCCTGAGCAGTCGCGCGTTTCCCTGAGAATCGACACGATAAAGTGAGGATATTGAACGCCTCGGGATCCTGCTCTCACTCAAAATATTCAAAACTCATGCTGTGCAACGTCGACATCCATCGAGGCACAGGAGCTAGTAATGGTCCGTTTTGGTGAGAGCATTTTCTCAGACGAGAGACTTCCGCTCCCGATGCGCAGAAATAGAGTAAAATTTATACCGGGAGGTTAATGCTGGGGAATGAAGTTGGTGTACATTTGAGCTTCCTCATGGCACATTCAACGATCGCTTGACGTCCTACACTCGACGTTTATTACGCGTCTTCATCATGGGCGGCCTCGGTCGTCGGCAGGTGGCATCAGGCCCACAGGCCGGAATCTCGACTGTTCTGGATTCTTGCACACGATTTTAGCAATTTTACAGGACTGTGCAGTGCCTGTAGCGGAGTCTTTGAGCCTCTCATCAGGCAAATTCTCATGGAGACATTCGAAATCAAAAAGCAGCTCGATGTACTTCTCGTGGGCATTGGGGAGGCAAGGTCATCATCCCAAAGAGGCGAAAGATCTACCATGAAAAAGATCTACCATCACCGAGGGCAGAGTATTTGTTCATGGAGAGATGAAAATTCCTCGAACGTGGCACTGAAGCTAGGAAGAATGCATGCAATGCATCGGCGCGTGTATTAGATATGTATATCCAGAGTGACGGATGCAGTTTCCGCATTCGACGCTAAACATCCATCGCGGATTTGAGTGCACCTGTATGCGACTGATTCTCAGCGACCGGATAGGGACGTCTCAAGTTAGGCAGTTTTCTTCGCCGAAAAGCACAATACCAAAATTGCTGGCGTCGTCCTTATGATCCAGATGCTTTGATTGAATTGACGCCTGTTTTGTGTTTGATCATCAGAGAATCGATCAGAGCTTCAAGTTTGCGGACTTGATGCTAGAGTGGCCTCAGATCTGCGATTTCTCTGCGTTATTCCTATTCGAATGGAAGCGTTCTCTTCCGCAACATGGCTTTCTCATGAATTTCAGCGTATTCTGACAGAAACCCACGTATCTTGGCTTTATGATCGGCGTGGCACGACATAATTGCAGAGTCATAATCGTTCTCACTGTGGTTCCGCATAGCTATCCCGATCCGTGGTGAGCGAGCTAACCACGGATTGTTGTCATACTGCTGACGCTCGTTCCCATCCGAGACCACAAGATGAACACATCGTGCGTCGTGTGACCCCGGAACACTGGAGTCTCCATTCAAACATGGCAGCAGCAGCACGACGTGAAACAACGCGTTGTAACACAATTTCAGCGAGCTCTTCCCCGGATCGCCGAGAGGTACTTTACGGGATCGGTGCCCGGCAGAATCGCGCGCCATGTCCGCCGATCGATGCCCGGCTGGCCCTGCTGGGCTTCAGGGCGTGAATTATTCTGTGCTGCTGCCGGACGACGGTGTTTGTTGGTCTCGGGCATATCTCTGTCAGCCGATAAATGAGCGCCGACCAGATCATACCGATACCTGATCATCAGGGAGTGTCTCAGAGTTGCTCATTTCTTCGGCGGACAATTCAGTGGTTTCAACACTGGTGGCTCAGAGAGTCGAGGACAGTGGCAGTGTTCCCCAGGGAGCTAGTCGGAGCGCGCCTGAATTTTCAGATTCCGATTATCTCTCTATCCGATTGGATACTTGAACCGCTGCACTCGAAATGTACCAACGCTCCACAGCTAGTCGACATCGATCCAGGACCTGAGTTTGAGCACTCAGTGAATGACGGTTCCGCGCTTTTATTGCGATGGCATTGCTTCGATATGAAAACTGAAGGGAGTCATGCATGAAATATTCACACTGCTACGATTTGAAACGGCCACTTCTCCAATATATTCGTCGTATAATAGAAGACTGTGATACCGACTGACGAGCTTGATCTGTGTTGATAGTTTCCAAGCTCGTGTATGCATCAATATTTGCCGACTTTCCATTTTTCTCGTTTTTCCGATTTTACCCTTTCCTATCCGCACACGACATGCGAAACCGCCATTTCCTTGACCCGCTTCCATGACTATAATTATCCCTCGGGTGATTTGCCATGGAGCCGACCGCCGCCGCCGACGCGATGCCCCCAACTATCCGCCTTGATCCTCGCAATACATGCGCTTTGTCTGGGCATCGCTTTGCATGGAAAGTTCGGAGTTTGCTCATTGAGGATATTCGCAGTTTGCCTTGAGAGTTGGCAATGGATTTTTTTCGGCCTCTTCATAGGGTATATCTGCTGACCAGAAACTCCGACGAAGACAGCTTACTGACTTTCACAGGTGTGTAATCGGTGGGCAGAGATTCCGTTCGGTCGGAATGAGGCGGTTGAGGGAAATTCCAAGAGACAAGTCGGAGTGAGGCATATTTGCAATAGTTGTTTCTTGCTTCTCGAAGACCAGACGCTCATATCTGACGGCGAGAGAGTTCGCCTCTGTCCTGTGGCGATAACCGCAGATGGAATGAACCTACAAGTTCTACTTATGGCGGAAGCGAGCTAGCGAGTAGAGCAGCTTTCCGCGGATTGCGAGTGAAGTATCTTCTTGCGGAAGTAGAGAAATTCTGGGCCGATCAACTTGAGCCGATGACCGCTGTCCTATCGGGTGTAACGACCCGGCATATCTAGGTCACTCGTGCATGTGAACAGCAGTCAAGCTGTTGTGCACGGAGAAACTCTTATTTCTTCCGTGTGTTGACCTGCCACGGGTGAACTCCACCCTTCAAACATCAACCGAATGGTAAGATATAGTCGTTTTTCAGTCTCGTTATCGTGGGAGCTGTACACATATCGCTGAGAACGTCTGCACTCGAGGAAAGCTGATGGTACTCTAAACCAGCGGCCTTTAAACTCGCCTGCACACTGAACAACACATTTGATAAAAGGAGGAGAATTCCGTAATTTAAAGCCATGATGATGGCCTTTTCATCGTGGAAGTACCCATGATAATCGTCAATTTTCGGCAAACTTCGGATCGCAGTCCGCCGAATTCTGCCTCATTCATGGCCGATATTTTCCCTCAGTACTAGGTGTATCTGAACCGTGGCTCTGTTCGTGGTCGTAAGTCTGACGGCGGCGGCGCGGGCCCCCAGTCAATTCCATCTCCACCAGAGAGCTGTTCACCACTGGTTTACCACGGGTGTATACGATGTTTCTCACTGTTGTGGGGTAGCGACAGAAAGTTGGTATTTCGTCGAACTTTGATTTTGTATGCCAGAAGCTCTGTACTCGGTCATTCGTGAAAATTCAGGTCGCGCAACACATATCCGCGAACATTAGGGAGTGAGGATTTCCGCTGTAAGAGAGCTCAACGACGAAAAAAAAACTCGCTGGGCGGTCGATAGCCCCCCAAAATCGAATCTAGTCCACCGTCGAGTCCACGCTGACGGCCTCGAGAGCGCACAGCTATCCAAGGAGTCGCTATGCCCTCCTTCGAAGAGATTGTACTTCCTGATCTGTTGCTCGGAGCACACATAAACGATTTGGAAGGGTTCTCCGCCATGATACGTAGGTTTTACGAATTCCATGCCTGAGCCTGTCCGAGTGATTCGAAGCTTCTGCCGTAGAAGGAAGCTCGAACAGCTCCATCGGATACAACAGCTCCGGGACAGTTATTCTGTGTGATCGAGCAACGAAGACACTCCTTTGAAATGCCTTGGTGCAGTATGTACAGCATAGCTGATTAGAATAGCATTCTCATGTTTGCTATCCGTAGAGCCGGAATCGCCCGAGCTGGAGCTCCATCCATGGGCGTTGCCTGGCCGTCGATATGGTCAGCTGAAAAAAGGTTGTCATGGCACCCGTACGGCCCAATAACAAGACGCTCGTCTCTGAATTCCTCGACCGCAGGCGAAAACTCTGATTCGAGGACGCGATATACTTTCTGCCTTCGATGTGAATCCCCCCGTCGCCCATCTGAACGAATTTCCTCATCATGAGTTATGTCGACCTGCACACACAGGAGCGTAGCCAGGTTTTTTCCTGAAGGAGGGCTGATCTTTTTCTCCAAGCCTTGTGAAATTTTCCGAAAATCGGTTACCACTCTCGCCCGAAAGTGGTAGGGCGGATGATATTCAATCACTGATGAATGCGCCTCCAGGGTAAGCCCTGTCACGGACGAGTTTTCACGACAAGAGGAAGCCTCGGTAGGACTTGAGAGTCATACATCTGGAACTGTTCCAAATATAGGAATCCACGATGTTGGAAGTGAGCCAACGCTTCCGCATTCTGTCTGATGAGGTTTGTTCAGCATGACACAAGATACGAAAAAAACACCCTAAACCGGTGAGACGAAACTCCTACGCTACGAGGACGGTGTCGACGTTGGAGATACCATCAAGAACCTCAACTCGTTCTCTACACAGTCATTCCAGATCGTTTCCTATCCCAATTTATAACCACCACAGGGTTGAGCGGGAATTCATGTAATCGAGAGAAAAATCTCGCAGGATGGGGTAGTTTCCTGAGTTCAAAGAGCCCTGAAAGCAAGAGCAGACTATGCTCTATAATTGACTGACTTCATCTGAATTATCGAGGTCTTTTCCTGATGTGAGACAGACATCACTACTCTTGGCATCGCTGTCGTCACAGAGACTTTCATGATCTCACCCAAGATGAAGTACACGACCTGGACTTGGAAGCATAACATGCAACCCGAAGGCCCATCGCAGGCTTAATTTTGAGTAGCTTCCAGGACATTAAACTACCGTCGCTCAGCAACAACTTGGAAATCCGCATGATGTCAGAAGTTGAGAAAGAATGAGTGTCGTCGAACGGGGAATCACATGACGTCGAGTTACAGCGCGCGTTGAGCCGGGAATGTCCTTCGTCGTAATGCAGCTGATGGGTCACGTCGTTGCAGCCAACAACGGCGCACAGAAAATGGAGGCCGTTTGTTTTAAGCTTCTACGGATCGCTGTGAATGTGGCTTGCAATCGAGAGCCCCGCTACAGTCTTATTGTCAGAAAAAAGGGGTTCCCCATACATACATTGGCGCGAGTTCAGGGTACTTGATTTTCCGGCTTTGCTGAAACAAACAGTTTCGAACGGTTCAATGGATCATGTAGAAATTTCTTCTACAATGTCGAGAGACGACATAACAAAAATCAGCCCACATGGAGTGCCTCACGGCGCTCGCTGCCGTAATAACCAAAGCGGTCGGAACAGACGATCAACAACAACGGAAGCCAAACGAACGCCGCCGCATCAGGGAGAGCTGAAGACGGCGCTTCGGCCGAACAATCCATCTTCGCTGGAATAATTTTTGTCGATGCGATGCAAGTACAGTCATCCCTCGCTGTATCGCGCTCTCGTCTTTCGCGACCTCGCTGTATCGAGTTATATTTTTTATGGAGTTTTCCCTTTCCAAGCGATCTCCTGCTACTCGAGCCGCCCCCAGAGGACGGCAGGAGGACCGCGGAGAACGAATCTCCGACCCCGTTGGTCAAGAAATCTCGTCTCTCCTCGATTTCATTCAGCTACGCGCTAAGCCGCAAAGTTCCTCCAATCAATCATCGATGCAATCACTACGCTCTTGATAGCTGTAGATCCGCGGAGAGGAAGTACCTCGATCTCACAGAGTTTCAAACGGACTCATTAAGCGAAAATAGCGCGGTCCGGAGATGGGGAATCCTACTTCGCGGAAATTCGTTTATCGCGGTCGGAACCATCAAACCGCGATAGACTGTACTATAAAACAATCACGCCTAAACCGATGCGAGGTACGAACAACATACAATGTCCGTACAACGGGACAAAAGTGATCGTTGAGCCAAAAGAAATTGGGTGGTATGTGTAGGTGGCTGTTGCTCGCCTACGCTCGCAATCTTGAAATCATAACCCCAGCTTCACTCTGGGCTCGGTGGCGGGCGGGCAATCTTGCTGGAAACACAATTGCGGCAAATGAAAACGGAGATCAACAGAGCTTGGGAGGGCATGACAGGGAATTGGAACGGAATCTATCGAAGGCGGGAGAAGCTCCGGAGTCACACGGTCTGAAAATGTCGTCTTCTCGGTGTTGGCGAGCGATGGAGTAGACGATAGCAATCTTAAACGAGGAACATTGCTCCGCACTGTCGACGTCTACAATATTTGAACGCGACGTCAAAATTTGAGGGAGCCTTGGAATACACCCCACCCGTGAATACTGCAAAGCTTCATGCCGGCGAATTCTCCGATCAGACGCTGATGTCTTGGGCCCAAACTTCTCCTTGGAAACCGCTACAGCGGGTTTCCAGCAAGTTGAAAAGGAGTGAATCGCCGCTCTGATAGAACGTTGCTTCCGAGGACGAACGGGCATGATGGGGGGGGGGGGGGGGGCGCTGAGAATTTGTTCGCCCATGCGAGCATATGATGCTTCGGAACAGGTCGAAGTGAGGGAGCAACATCCGACTTGGCCGTCAAGGAATTTCGAGCTAGACACAGCCGTTGGCATGTGTGGTTTCAGTCCCAGAGGATGGGGGTTGATTCAACCCCCAATGTCTGCGAATCCGAGCAACGATGTGTCAACCGTGACTCGAACGGATGATATCAGGTGAAGAGGATTTCCATAGTGCCGCACTTTGCAGAGAATTTCCTGGTGTTCTGAGTTTTGTGCAGTTTGTTCTCCGTTTTTTTTCTGGTCGCTCCTTCGGCCAACGGCATGAAGCTCCTGGGTGTCGTCTAGTGCACCGACGGCGCTCCTGACATCGGGTCGTGGTGGTGGTGGTGAGGCGATTCGGGTCCGTGTCGTTAGTTCGGAACGATTTCGTACACAGATTCTGACGAGTTCACAGGATTTGGGGAATAAAGGGGCCTTTGAACGGTCCGTTGCAAACTTTTCAACGAGAGTGTCAACGACGCGGGAACTCGAACACACATGGCTCTGATTTGGCATCACTTGGCGTACATGGCAGAGGGACCGCGATAAATCGCACACATGATGTTAGGGTTCGGATCCACGCGATGTTGTTTCAAGAATGTCACTCTACTGTCTGTGGTCGTCTGTCGTCAAAAAATTTTTCGGTCGACGACGATTGATGAGCAATGACGCCGAGCAACCTCTGAGTTGAATTCGCAGCAGCATTGCGGTTTCACTTGCTCAACCCGGTTCGTAGTAGTCATATGTGACGTCAACGTTACTTCGCAACAAAAACAAAGCTTGCAGATTTCCAGCATCCGCTGTCTGAATGAAGTGTCCTGTTTCTCCTTGTCGGGCGCCGATTCTCTGACGAGCTCGAATATCTTCCAGCTATACTGTGCGCTTCTGATCCAGAACATGATTGATGGAATCCGTTGTTCGTTAAGATGCGGTCTCTCAACACCGTTCAAAGTCCCCGTCATCGGGTTAGCGAACATGAGGCTAGCGGAAGGACCACGTGTATCCGAAACTCCTTTCACTGGCTTTACATAAAGTCTCGATTCTCCTGTACTAGTCGGGACGTCGTTCTCGAACGTAGCAGCGACTTCCCATCCAGATTCGCATCGGAGACCCATGTACACCTGTCTATTTGCTGCTGCAGTTGATTGACCAATATACTTTATCGGCTCGATGTATTTGGAAGCAGAGGCGGGCCATCTACAAAGGAGCTGAGGCCGCTGACTTATACATGCTTCGAATGGCGGCAAAGATCTCCATTATTTCAAGATGACTCCTCGAGAGGCAGCCAGTCGCGTTCCCTTGATTGAGGGTCAAACAACAACATGTGTGCTGTAGCTCGATATCCAGCATTGATTGATTGTTGATCGCTCTAAAGTCTCATTCCAATATACGAGGCTGGGAGCCGGGGCCGGAACTGACGTCTTACCGATTCGTTCGCTCCTGGGAATCTAGTCCGCAGTTTGTTTGAACCGCCGATCGAGAGACCCTACATGACGATTTTCCTGGGAGCTGGGTCTAGCGTTTTGATTGTCATCGTATGTAGCCGAGGCCTACGGAGCGACTGCTGCGACGAGAGACATCGAGGATTGTGTAGCGGCTGACGGGGATCTTCCAGAACGCTGCACGGAAAACGAGTGCTGCCGAAAGGAGGTTCCCCTTGATGGCAGAGCTCTAACCTGGAAATACTTCAAGGATGAATCAGATCCCGAAACCGATGAGAGACCTTAGAAGAAGATTTTCTCTCAATTCACATCAGCAGTCGTATACTTTGTATCGTCACCAGTCCCGTCACGACAGATGAGAGGCTTCCGCTTCGGTTGTTTTCCAGCCATCGTGCTCCGTTTTCGGAATCTGGAATCCTTATCGCTGATGCTAGCTTGCACCGTGAGGGCGGGCGGTCGCCTGGAAACTTGGGGTGCATTTCTCTTCAAGATCCATGGAAGCCACGATTGACGATAGCGACCTGTTCCTCGCATGGTTCAGGGTCAACAGTCAGCTTCTGACAACAAGAGAGACCAGTCCATTCGCAAGAGCTGCTCGGATTCTTAGCGCTTCAAAGTGGGAGTCCGGGTTCTGTCCATATGCATGCACATCACCGACAAGGGAAACGCTACAAGCCGCCTGCGACTCATTTTGCCAGAAACGCACGAGACCCTAATCTCTTGCCCCGAGGCATACGAGTTTCTAGGATACGGGAGTCTCTGCAGGCTTTCTTCGTGATCGAGGCGTACCATAAATGAGAAACGGAGCACTCAATCCTAACAGAGGAGAATGTCGTGACTGACAGCTGTGTTTCAAAAACACAATGTAAAGAGACATTGTGTTTTTGTCAGAAACAGTCAGTGTGAAATGCTCAGAATGATCGCATAGGTATCATGAGGGCTAGGAGTTCTTCACGGCTGCGACGTGAGATTCACGGAATTTTTTTCGGCGACATTGACATAGACAAGATATAGGGGCCAAGAAAAACTACTAGCCCTAGGTATCGTACGGCTTGCAGTTTCGCCTTGCGGTCGCAGGGATGGCTTGAAACGTTTATTGTCAACGGGCAAATTCAATCGATCAGCATGAACAGTAAGATCATGACGGGCAACTTGGAATAGTGTGCCGCGTCGATAAGCGATCGTCACTGTTCATCTCTGATGGAAAATATCATCCTCGTTTGAGTGGTCTTCTCCTTGCCTATTGATTTGCTTGTTTGACACACGTCGTGAGTCTGTCACTTCACCTATCGAGGATGTTTGGCATAACGATCCCGCCCGTGTTTTCGCCGTCAATAGAGTTGCCGACATCGATGTCACCATGTCGGTGTCACGGCACTGCAACCGCGTCTCCATTCGTGCTCCGCGTGTCCTGGTGTGGCTCACGCAGCTTGAGTTGGCACCATCGCGGAACGAATACGCAGAAGTTGGATTCGGAGAGCAGAGTCGGATGCTCTGTGTCAGTCTCGGCCAAGACAGGCAAAACAGCGGCATCAGGCATTAGGTAGTAGTGGCAGGTGGCAGGAAATCAGAACTAAAGAGCCGACAAGTTCCCTGTGACTCTGAGTCTGGAGCAATTGTTTGGATAAGGTGCACTCGAGTTCTGAATTCATATAGTTGTATATTTTGTGGACTCGGTAGGGGCAGCAGCGAAGCGTTCAAAATCCAAGATGAATGCCTGGAAATTCTCCAGCTGGTGATCTAGTTGGGATCTTTCAGCCCGAACCTTCTCCATCGTTTTGCCATTGGTTGCCTCCAATATCTACATATGTTTCGATTTATCGATCGAGCTAGCCTCTTTGACGATGTTTGCTGCCAGCGATACTAATGAGATAGTTTAATACTGAAGTCGTCAAATGTTCGATCGAGCGTTGTTCACGTGCGTGCCGTGACATCATGCTTCGCGACCAACACAGCGTTTGAGCGACTCTGTCAGCTTGATACAGCATGGACCTCCTAGGTCTGGTGACACGTCGAAGGAGTGGAGACCCGACCCGAGTGCGAAGCGCATCTCCCGACTCGGGAAATGTTATGATGCTTTGGCGGGATGCTTTGCACGGAGACGACCCTCGATGAGAATCATCATCAGCTATGTGAGGGTGTTCAAGAACAGTCTGTATGCTCCTACAGAATGCGCTGATCAGCCCCGATGTGCTCGACGATCCAGCTTGGGGGAGCCAGCAAGCGAGGAGCGTAGTTTGGCTAAGCATAGAGTCAATTTTCAAAAGGAATAAGATCAATTTCACAACAGCTCACGCGAGACGCGGCAAGCCTGCTACAGTGAGTCATATTCTCGCAGAATCTCCAATTTAGGCCCATGACCCTACGCTGATTCTGATGGCTTCTTCGGATGGACTTTCACAGATCAAATCATCACCCGCAACTCTATCCAAGAACATCCTGCCACCTCCTGATGGCGCAAGTTCTGGTGCTCAGTGGGTAATTGATAGAGATCACCGAGATATGAGGGCCGTCCGGGGAAATTCGCGGAGTCATAATGTTGCTTGTGTGGTAGGCTTGAGATTTTCAATATTTCGTCTGGATGTATAAACAGAAACATTCGAGGTGTATCGATGGACAAGGTGACTCCCTACATCCTCGGGATGTTGTTGGCCGGCTGGAGCATTCTCGACTTCAGGGAATCGATTCCAGGCGGCGGCGTGACCAGCAAGCTCTATGCCGACGATATTCGTGGCGCTTGATGAGAACCGAACCCGGGAAACCCGGAGGCCGTCGACAACGGTATCGAAATTGACGGCGATTCTGAACCTCATCGAGGTTTCGACGGCCAAGATCCCGGTTCTGAAGAGCCCTGCCTCCTACCGCATCGCGGGTAAACTTTGACCCCTCAACCAACCTGTCGTTAGTGAATATTGGATGTAACAAGGATTTCGTCCGAGCTCAAAGCACCCTGTCGGGCTTCCCCTTGTCCACGGCAAGAACATCCGACGTCTAGGACAAATCGATGCGTTCTTCCTCCTCCTAGCCAAGTGGCTAGGAGGAAGCGGAGTTCTGAGAACAACTACCAAGCCGGAACCTCACATGATTGGTGGATGGTATCATCCGCTTCCAAGGGACGAATCACAGCAGTGTGAAGAAGTTTCAGTAGCTCAATTCATTGTCTCATCCCCATATTCAAAGCAGAGGATTCTAGCGCTTCTTCATTTGGTTCATTCAAACATGCTTTACCAACTATTCTGTATCGGGTGTGTGATGAGTGGAGGCGGCTCGCGTACGCTCGCCATCCGTAAATCGTAGAGAAAATTGTCTAATCGGCGCCGGCGACGGAGGGCGCTGCGTGGATGGAAAAATAATAAAATGAGGCTTTGTGTGTGAAGCAAATTGTTGTCGGTGGCTTGGAAACGGAAAAAAAGGAGAGAAAAGTCACTGTCGGCGGCGGCGGCAGTGGGGAGATATGGATAGCGGCGGCGCACCTAACACACAGGAGGAGTGACAACCAAACGTAGCTACATATTGAGTATCGGGTGTGTGATGATAGGAGGCGGCTAGCATACGCTCGCCATCACGAACCAAACTCGGCGACGGGGGATGAAAGGATATCAAAGCCTATGAATCTCTTGCAGCCTCCTCTACGGATCGGAGGTCTGGAGACCATGGCTCGTTCGACATCTCTCTGCTCTGGAGAAATTCCAGAAACGATTCGTACGTCGCGTTGCATGTGATCCCAAGATGATTGTTATCCCACCCGTTAGGTTGGACTTCAAAGTCTCGTCCGGCAATTTTATATGAGTCCAGAATTTTGTTCTTCAGATCCACTAACACACGCTCTTGCATGTCATACCTAGAACGTCTCATAAACATTACGAGTGTGTAATACAACAAATATAGCACTCTCTCGCGACTGCTGAAAACAATGCCAAAAGGTGTCGACGACGTTGGATAATTTCAAGAGTTCTCCTTGTTATGAAACTCCCGGCGAGCGAAATCCAATACAGGATCTCTTTTATTCAACAGGTGGAAAAGTTTTCTGCAGATCAAGAGCCTGGCGAGCGAAATCCAATACAGGATCTCTTTTATTCAACAGGTGGAAAAGTTTTCTGCAGATCAAGAGCCTGATCGAACGATTGACGGCTGATCGAACAGCAGTCACACAACTGTAATGATCGTTTGCTCGTAGTCGTCCACGGCTTCTTGGTCATTCGCTGATTCTTTGGGTCGTTGGTTGGCCAGGTTGTTTCCGTCGTCCACAAAAGAAGGGAACCGGTTTGAACCGGAGCGCACCGGATTTCCAAACCCACACGATTGAATTGTTGTCAACGTAACCGCGCGACGTGGGAGAGAAAGAGCAAGCGGGCGGCGGGAGAAAGAAGGACAACGCACACGATTGTAGGGCTACGAATGCGCGCTGTTGGCCCCGATGCTTTTCCTTGCTGACTACGATCGGTGTTTCTCCTTGAAAGCTTTCCGAGCACAACTTGACCGCTCTGCCGGCGGCGTTCGGCCCGACTTGATCTGCCGTCTTCGAGATTCTCTCATCAGAAGATCCTCTGGACGTGTCTCCCCCCCGAGATCCAGCTGGTCGCGGATCGGACACCGTTGGTTTGAATTAATAGCACCAATACTCCAGCGGGAAGCTTTTATTCCATTCAGATGGCATCCGAGCCGGAATCGACGGGAACGAATGGAAGGCCCAAATATACTAATCGGAGGTCAGGGGGAATGGCCGCGGCGGCGCCGCCGACGACGAATGGTGCCGCACACCATGTGTATTTCTCGACGCTCATCACTAGGGCCCGAAAGTTCAGGCAGTTGAAAATAATGTGGAGGGCAGGCACTGAAAATTGTGGAGATGGGCATCGTCTTTCATGGGTGGTTCGATGTGAAAACATGCATGTATCTTACCCCCTGAAAAAACGAGAAGCGTTCCCGAGCTCATTCGCGGCGGCGTCGTGTGGCATACGGATCTGAGTTTTGTGCATGATCTCCTGTGTTCATTCACGGCAAGAGCAAAATAGACGAATTCGCGAAAAAACAGACTAAAAAGAAACTCGCAGTCATATACGGCCCGAACTTTCGGGCCCTACACCCTCTGCCTAGGGCTGCAAGAATTGGATTATTTCTCGAAGAGGTTAATTTTCGTTGGTTGTTGGAAAAGCCTACAGCATTGAGAACAACGATGGTCGTAACCGTCTCTGCTTTATTCCTGCGCTCCTAATCATTGTGATCGCTCAAGATTCTCGAAATTTGGGGGCTCCGATGAACGATTGCCTTGATAACGGTCTGACTACCTGATTGATGAGAGACATTTTCACTTTGACGATATGATGCGTTTAACCAATTACATCAACGACACCGCCGAACTACATACAAATAACGCGTGATATGTACGTCGTCGTGGCAGCATATAGATATTCTCATGCGGATGAGCGGATAAATGCCTTTATTCTCAACTTTCAGAAAATATGCTGATCAGGGCCTGAAGAATACTTCCAATCTCGATTCACTTGCTAATCCATTTGCTTCAACAGCCGGTTGACTCTGTCAGTCACTCGTTGCATATCACATTGCATTCATCACATGAGTTTAACTACATCGGAGCTCCTCTCTGAGAGTGAGGGACAAGGAGAGGCCCAACAGGGCATCGTAATGCAAAGTACTACCGGAGTGAATGAGGACCGAGATCCATCACTCCATCTCAATGTCAGTCTCGCTGCTTTGTGAGGAAGATGACCTCGCTTTCCGAGGTCCAACCGGATGTCAAGTGCTTGATTGGACCGAGTTGCTCCTTCGCTGAGAGCATCTGTAGTTGATGATGGGGCTGTCGAAGACCGCTTGAAGGCCGGTCAAAAATGTGTTCTGACCCATTTTCACGTCTTCGCCGAGCGACTTCATGACACTGAGGGCGATAGAAGCCTGTAAGGGAAAAGGATTCGCTGAGTTGCTCACTCTCTGACGCATGGCATCGATATTTGTGGAAGACATTAATCGTTGAAGCATGTTTTCTATATCCAGCCGGGCCTGAGAGTCGATGCAACGCTATCCTCCAGATTTCTATGAAGCGTTGTCGCTATTGGTCGGATCAGCCCCGGTCGGCTAAACGTGACGACGATTTGCACCGACGGCGGGCACAGCACTCGTTTCTGCTTTGCCGCTTCCTGTTACCTCGAGAAAGCCAGCCAAAATTGAAGGCTCCATGCTCTCGGATGCGCGAGATGCATGAGAGAGACAACTCTCATTCCAATTTCAGCAACTCTCAACTATTTGACCCGTCCAAATGAGGATCTCGAGCATTTCGAAGCCTCCTTTGGACTGGAATCCCTCAGCCCTCTTCCGTACCGACTATGCGGAGTCTGTCAATATATGATCGAAACCAAGAGCTTCGAATCACATCCACGACGAGTCTGCTCTCACTGGAGGACATGGAACGAGAAGCCTTCGATATGGGAATCGAGTTCTTGACGAACTGTCGGTTGAGGTGCTTAGAATCAAGGGACTGACTCAAACTGACTTCTTTGCCCTACATCCATCCGTTGGTTTGGAAGTGGCTTGAAGCAACGAGAGTGGAATGATGCTTTGCGATGCTCGCGTGAATTTTCGAAACGCGGTAGTTCTCTCTCTTTAGTGCGTTGATCTCGTTGTTTCCATACGCGGTCGCGTGATCCTCCTCACACCGTCCTTGACCCACAAACAGAGTATCCGCAAAGTGCTACAGCGTCTCCGACTCTATGTGGAGAGAGGAACGCGACGCCATAGCTCTCTTTCCATAGCATCCATTGGATACGCAGAATTGAGGAAATTACCTGATCGCTCCATCCTTGTCCGTATTTCCATTGAGTCGCATAGAACTCGGCGTTGCGAGTGAGGACATTGAATTCGACTTTCTGGTCGAGGTTCTCGAGCGCATACGCGACAACTTTGTCTTTGTCCAATGGTTTCATGCCGCGCTCTTTTGCACGTACGGACTTGTTGTTAACGCGCACCCTGGAGCAGCCTGCCACCTGCTCAAGCGAGGACTTTTGCACAAGCGCCCAATCAGTTGGTATGTCCTCCTCGTTGGGTCCGACGACGTGCACCACCCTACCGTCTCCGACGTAAACAGCCCAGTGGATGTAAAGCGTACGATCGATCTCGATAAGGTCCCCAACCGAGGGGGTGAGCTCGGGCACCGGCACGAATTGCCCGAGACTTTGTATTCCATTAGAACTCGGCATTTAGGCTGCTGGCATTCGTTGCGTAAAAGTTATTTTTCAGACACTGCACTCCTGTTCATACGACGAACTGCGCATTGGACTCTCCGGAGGTGAGAGCTCAGAATGACGTCCCCGCGCTCTGACACGTGTCGAGCTACGCTTCGAGAGGGAGGGCGAGAGAGAGGGGATCTGATGATGCCCATACCGTAGTGGTGTGGGCGAAAGACGCTCAGAGCAGCGCCGCAGCGGAGGTGGCAACCGAGAGAACTACTTTTACGGGTTCGGAGTGTCTGGGTCGATTTCCCTGTCATTGGTAAGGCCAATGAGACGCATTGCGTCTCACGAGATCATCCGCTCATCAATCCGAGCCGCCGCTGCGCGATTTCCACTGGATTTCAGCTCTTGAAAGAGCTTATTCGTGGATCTAACAATCCTCTTTCATGACTAGAGTCGCTCGATGAAAGCCTCCGTGAAGTCAGCTTCGGTACCACAGCCGATGAACACAGAGTCCAAGAACTCGGTCTCGTATCCTAACAAAATCAGCGATAGTTTGCAAACTTCTAGACGTTGGAGTGTGCAATTCCTGATCGAGCGTTGGAAACAATCACTCCAATTCGTAGCACAGGCCCGTCCAGATTTATCGCGCCGGATGTCTCTCCTGAGCTTACCGTATTTCTTCTAGTGGAAGGTCTATCTTCTCAATCACAATCGAAAAACTGAGTGATCACTCACGTGAATCGAACACTTTACAATCAATTCACGTTCTATTAGTTCCTCTATTAGAAGGAATAGCTTCTTGCTCGCGCTGGAGAACGGTCCACAACAGAGAGGTCGTTCAGATCAGATTGAGGTGGACGACTCCGCGAGCGCGCTGTTTCCATGAAGGAGCTCTCATCGAAGTGCTGGCGCGCGAATCCAATGCACACGGGATGAACCGGACGAAGTAGTAGGAGTTCAATATTCTTCCAGTATACGCCCGGCGTGTTGTGGGGGGCAGCGCGGGTCTGATTCTCTAACGAAAACAGCCAGCGCTGGCGTTGAAGTCGGCCGGCGGATACTGCAAAAGCGTACTTTATCAGTCTACGCGAACCCGGCGGCGCAGTGGGAGAATGGATCTCCGAAGAAAAAGCACAGACATGAGTTCGGAACTCATGCAGGCTGGTTACCAGCCGCGGCTCAATGACGTAGTGAGCTTTCGATCAATCTCTCCAAGATTAAATATATGACCGTTTCTCATGGAGTCAATGATCAGGGTCTCAGCAAACCGTTGTTCTCCAAAACGAGCGGATACAAAGAGTGGCCGAAGATCGACCGCAAAAACTCGGAAATAGGTAGCCACGTGTGCCATCGTAGTTGAGGAGGCAGAAAAGTCGCGTTGCTAGTTTAATGCCGACGTCAACTCACTCCGAAGCGATGATGCGCCTTGGACGTGCCGAGATTGTATCGAATAGGTTCCGTGGCCGTTGATAACAAACCGATGGAAAATTCAATTTACATATCGTGAGGCGTGAGTCGGTGGATTTTCACCCATCCAACCGGCTTTCGGAGCTTCGTGAAGGAATAACCAACATGGATTCTGCATAATCAGATCTAATCGGTTTAGAGTACAACTTCTTCGACGAGAGAATGATAGTGACCACACTAAAACACACCAAAATTCAGATAAACTGGCATATTGAGTAAGCGGGAGTTGAGAGGTATGGTCGAGGATCGAGCGACGACGACGCAGGGAGCTCCCAGGTCAATCAGACAGTCTCAAGTACAGTACAATTTCGATTATTTCAATAAATGGATGCAGAAGAAAAGTTGAAATAATCGAGGGTGTGCGAAAATGAGCACATTTTGGGAACCGATGTCTCAATCCGGAAATGAGTTCGGAGGCTGAACTGTAAGTAAAATGATCCGGTTCTGGGGGCAGAGGACTTCATATCAAGAGATCTTCTCCAATTCAAACCGGAGGCAGTTGTGGTAGCTGTAAGAGTCCAGATACCAATATTGAACAAAAATGACAGCAGCAGTTTCGACTATGATTCCGAATAACATCTCGATTTTTTGATCGTAAGCTGCTCATCGAGTTCATCTGCCGCAGTTTCCAAATTGGTCGATGAATCAGTATTTCCTCAAAAAAGTGAGCTCTTGGATGATCATTCTCGGCGCGTTCCACAGAGTTGAGAGGTTGAAATGCGAATAGTTGAAATAATCACAATCGAGGTTGTACTGTAACAGTCGTTGAAGGGGGACGACTCGTTGAATCATACAAGAGTCTCTTGGCGAGGGTTTCTTGTCAATCATCGGCCAGTAGGAGCCGGCTAGTTCGTGCCCATCGCCATAGATAGCATCGCTTGCTGAAGGACCCATGCCGCCTGTCCCTTTCTGTCGCCTTTTAGGCGTGAACCATCGGTAGCCAATGCCAACAGCGCGTTTTGTATGGCGTCCCTCATCGTCGGGCATGCTGATTCCACCGCCTCTTCGAAGGGCGGCGGCGGCGTCGGGAAGTTTGCCGATATCCCATGCGCAAAACAAGGGTCAGCTGAATATTATAGTAGCGGTTCTCGGCCGCTCTTGTTGAAGTTCTAGCCCTTGGTAGATTGGTTTATCGGTTGTGGGTTTTATTCAAGACAATGAATAAACATTCGAGACATTTACTCAACTGCCGGTGCTCGAAAGGAGCGAGTTCGTACAAAAGTCGGACACAACCAAAGTCCCGGTGTATTGAAGGCGATAGATTGCAACAAATATAACTCGACAGTTTCTCACTCTTCCGCCTCGATTGGCTTGTTGCAGGTCCCTCTGGTGACAGTATATCGTTGGAACGGCAACTATTTACAGTGATAGCGCTGCTAGTTCTCCGCTTGAATTCCATCTTCAGCGTCGGATTCGTCCTGATTTTCGCTAACTTCAAGATCAGCGTATTTGTTCTTGCTGGTAGGGTTCTGGAATGCGGGAAAAACGTTAAGCCGTGCGTTTGAGCATTTCTTTCGCGGAGCTTGCGGTATACTCACGAATTGAGGTTCCTCCAAAACCTGAGCTGGAGCTCTTCGTTCAGGTCGTTGTTTTCGTTCCTTCTTTTCCTTTTCATCTCGAATTTCATCCCGCCACTTCTTGGACGGCTCCTGGAAATTCAATTTTCCTCAATAATCTAGAGTGAAGCAGTTCCGCGTTGTTTTGCTCGCTTCAATTCCCTATGACTCGCGAGCACCGCTTTCAAGACCGACAATATCGAAGAATTCATATTGATGGCATCAAGGGTTTTTTAGCACTAAATTTCTCTCTCGATGACGACAACTGACTGATTGCGCGAAAGAAAACGAACCTCATCAGTTTGCTCGTGTCGCGGCGAAGTCTCCTTTGAGGGGGGACCTTTTTGCTGTTGTTCGCTTTTCTCTTGCAGTTTGGCCTTTTCCTCTTCCTCTTTTCGTTTTGCTTCGAGACGTTTCTCAATTTCCTGGAGTTTAGCAGCGGTATCAACCGGTTTCGCGGCACCAAAAATATCGGCTGCCTTAGGTTTCTCGATTTTGGGCTTTTCGATTTTTTTCTCTGGTTCAGGCTCTTCGACCACCACCTACAAGAGAACACGGTGAGATTATGATTTGACACTCAAGCATTGGGGAGGAAAGCTCAGTATTTCTCGGAAATTATAGGATCGAAAAAAGGGCTCTCTATATATATCGATAATAATTCCGTCCGCTTGAGAAATTCTACTACGATACTCGCCTTGATTTCTTCGACGGGTTTGGTCCTGGGCGCGATTTTGAGTCTTGGTCTTTCAGCTGGAGCAGCATCACCACTTGGGCGATCGCGGGGTGGCTCGTAGCGACCGGAGAATCCACGACTGTCGTTTCTCCAGTCTCTATTGTCGTCAGAGCGGTCTCCACCAAAACCTCCCTCGCCGCGACCATAGCGATCCGAGCGATTGTAATTGTCGAATCCGCGAGTTGACTGTTCTTCACGGGCAGCAGCTCTCCAATCGTTTGGAAGATCTCGTTCAATCGGTCGTTCTGAACGAGATCCGAAGCCGCCCCGCATCCCGCGGTCCCTTCCGAAACCTCCACCGCGGTTGTCATTTTCGTTGTCAGGTAAGCACACTCTGATTGCGCGATTCCTCAGCTGTTCTCCGTCCAATCCGAGGGCCTGGATTAGGGCCTCACGATCTTCGAAATCAGCGTGACCGAAACCTTTGGGTCTTTCGGAAGAGTCTTTCGCGAGCCGCACGCTCTTTAACTGGGAACGCAAAGCTTTAGAAACACCGAATGCTCGCAAATATACAACTCTCTTTCGCTCGCTCTCGTAAGGCCTACCTTCAAGTCACCGAAGAAATTGGCGACCTCTTCCTCTACGATTTCGAACGGCAGGTTGCCGAGGAAGGCTACGAATGGCGGCTCTCTAGGGACGCTTGCTTCGTCCACATTGCCTCCACGTGATGAAATGGGGCCGATGGGCAGTTCGATTGTTCCAAGGCTCGGTCCTGTGTAGAGAACGGTTTTCAGGTCAGAAGGTTGGTTTTTTTCGGCGATCACATTTTGACGGATACACTTGCCTGATGCATCGTCGTCCCAGTTGGCTTTCTGAACAACTGTGAAGCCAGGTTTCACCTGAGCTCCTCCATCATTGAGGAAATCGCTCAAATCGATGGTCTTTCCCTTGACCTTTTTGTTCTTCTTGCCTGAAATGACATAACGGTGAGTTGCCGATGATGAGGCAACTCATTGATTGCAGATCTCATAAGCGAACACTCATGATGTGCAGCGCGTTCAAGACATCACGCCAACGCTGCCCATGACTTTCGGCTACGCAAACAAACAGTGCTCCCCCAATTATCATCGCTCTGGTCAGCGATTCTTTTGTAGGCAGGGGAAGGCAGAATTTCTAGAATTGATCAGCAGACAGCTTTCCTCATCCTTCCATAGAATTTGATGCTGAAAATTCCGAGCACGATCCGATATCGTTCCACAACGATCAAGTGAGATAGATCTCGCACAGAGAATGTGCCCGCGAGGAATGAAAGGAAGAAATTTCGAACGTCATCTTCTTATCTATCACGGATTCTCATGTGAGCTCCCAAAATCGACTGGATCAGAGATTCTAATCCCCTTGGTGCATGAGCGTGAGCGTCTGACGTTAACCAGTTCTGGTGGTGGACGTCGTCGTCGTCGCCGTGACAAGATCTTTGAGCGCCTTATGGTGGAGATACATTGGGCGCCGGTTGTTACGACGTGTCAGAAACGACAACAATATCGATTTCGATATTGTAGAATTTCGAAGACTGTGAGCGAGCGAATGAGGACAATGTATAGAAAAACTTACCACTCATCTTTCCGCAAACAGTACTCTTGAAACTTGTCAAGAACTGTAACACAACAGCAACTCGTATCTCTCACACACACAGGCCACGTTAGTGTGTCCAACTACGCTACCGGTATTCCACGAGGTTTCTTCTTTTTTTTTCTTGAAGCGGGCTTTGGGGATCAGAGTTACTCGTTGGAGTCTCGCGTCCTCCTCGGGTACGCTGGGCTCAGTGATCCGGTCTCGACGATTCGACGCCTTGCAGACAAATGGAATATTTCGCTACTTAACAACACCGCACAACAGCATTGGCGCTCGAATTGCCCCGCCGCCGTCGGTCGGCTTTGGAGAGAGGGTCGTCTGCTCAACGCTGCTGCTGCTGCTGCTGGTAGTGTAGAGAGAAGAGAGGCTGTTGGAATATTTGTACGATTGGTGTGGCCGTTCCCAGAAATCCATCCACAGCTATATGCATGCCGTTAAAACAAGTATGTTCGAGCTCCTAAGAACGGAAGAGCTGCTGCTGCTGCTGCGAGCAGACGACGAGCCGACCAGATGATAATGATTTATGCTGAAAAAAGGATCGTAAGTAGGCGGCCGCCGCCGCATCGGGGGCACACATTTCTCGCCGATGGCAGGCGCTCCGGTCTGCTCATGGACACGAAGATGAGTGAAATCTATTTGCAGTAAAGTGAACCTCTGTATGATCGGAAACTCCGCGTTAGCGCGCATCCAACAACGATTGTAGCCCGCAGCCTCCTGCTGCCATAGCTTCCCAATTTTCGAATCCGCGGATCCTAAAATTTCGAATTACATGGCGGGGGGCTTCTCAGCATATTCGCCAAAAGAAGGCCTCTCTCTCTTGGAGCTCGTGTTATTGCAAAAAACGATGAGTTCACGATCGATCCATCGCTGCAACAAGCAACCCCAGTGCATTTGCTTGCTTGCTTGCTATGATCTTTCTATTCTACTGAAATACCACAATTTCGAATCTTTCTATTCGTGTATGAAGCAAATACCAAGCAAGCAAATGCAGTGGGGTTGCTTGCTGTCCGCTAAAAGTGACGCCTCGTTCGCACTGCCTTTCAATTGTGTGGAATCAACGGATAGCTTTCGAGCGAGAGCAGAGCTTCAAGCGAGAATCTTCCAACAAGCTCCAGCATGGCACGGGACTGCTGACGTGATGCATTGCAAGGCCCTCACTCTCTCAAAATGATCTCTCTGATCCGAGCCTTACCACTTTGAGCTTGAAACTTTGATCTTGTGCTTTCAAAATTAACAGTTTATATCCCCAATCATGAAACGTCCGTTCTCTGGCTGATTGATTCCTTTCTAGGGGGAACTCAAAACACCGACTAAAGCTTCCGAAAAAAATAATTCCTGGCGACGCGCCCGGCATGCGACCGAAACCCGTTGTAACTGGCCAGACCACTGGTTTTCCTATGAGAGTGGCTGCTTCTGTGATCGAGAGAGTAGTCAATGATTATGCTCTGAGGGTAATCGTCGACAGTCTGTAAGTCATTTGTACATGACTTGCACACACGGGTGTTAGAATTCTCTGAGCGATTGTAGAAACTCCGAAAATTGGTTTCATTCATTCAAGTTCTTTTATACCAACTCCTTCTCCGGAGTCCCAAACTTGGTCTCTCGTCCGACTTCAAACCAACCGGACATCTCGGGCTCAAACTTTCGACAAACTACAGATGGATTCATTATGATAATATACACATTTATTTAGCCCGTGGAGGCAAGACTATGTACAGATGGATACAACACTTTACAACGACCCATCGGCTTACTAATAGTGGTACTACCACCACAAATCGACTCGGCTGACATCACAGGAAAATTATTGTTGTGCCGACTGATCAACTGTCGCCCGAGATTTGTACCGGCATATGTATTTTTTTGGAGAAGATTGCACACGTAACATGGGTCATTTGGCAATATGATGTGGCCCTGCCTTGCAATCAGCTCGACGGCGCCATAACAACGAGCTGGCTCGATGGCTGCTCAACGAGTCACATGGCAAAGGAAGGGACTCCCAGGCACATGCCAATCACCCCACTTAACAACAATGACGTAGTATCCATCAAATTTCACTCTGTAGTCCACCCTGTACAATCCACAATCGACCAGAACAACTCGTGTTTCCAATACGGCATCTGGCTGTGAGCTTTGAACGGTAACTGAAAGAACACCCTCACCAGCGGCGGCGGCGAGGAGGGTGCGTACCTCAAAGCTCATGAGACGAAAAGTTTTCCCACAGTAGAGAGCGTTATTACCAGAAACAACGCAACACTGTGGTGAAGAAACTCGAAGATTGTCGTCAATGCAAAGGCGGAAAGAATCCGAGAATGGTGGGAAAGTATCTTGCAGCAACTCCTGCTGGAATATGTCGTCATCGAAAAATGCGTCCTCGAGGTCTGACGGCGACGGCGGCGTTACAGCCTGACTAGAGAGGATAGAACGATACGACGAAACTGCAAGTAATGAGATAGAATTTAGTTCGCTTCTCTGGTGATCTGAGTTTGAATGTGGGACACTCATTCTCAACAAGACTCATTCAGGAAACTCAGGCTACGATAAATAAACAAAATATGCCCAGCTCACCTAAAAATAAATAAACTCAGAACTACACTCCAGCGAGTTAAAATGGAGGTGCAGGTTAGGACGCGCGTGAATCCCTTGCGCTGGGTAGTCAGTATCCTTGCAAATCAATGTTGCGTTGGGATACCATACCGAAAGTTGTGCGAGGTCCGGAAGCCTCACTTCCGTTTGAGGATCCCGATGTTGAGCAGTCTGGCGATGCCGTTGGAGAGAACCGCGTGAACTGCAGCAACAAGAGCCGTCAAGAGGTCGATCAATTGAACATGATACATTGCACTGTTTGAAGAAACCTACTTTTTCGAGAACTGACGCAACTGGTAGATCTTTGGCCTGGCCATCGATTTCGCTCATTCTGTCATCGCCTTCGTCACTCGAGCCAAAATGACCTTCTCTAGAAAGCGTTCGCCGCGAATCATTTCGAATTTTATCTGGGAGAAAGTCCCAGCTACTGCGTAGCCGTTGACTTTTGGATTCCATTTGGTAGAGAAGTCTCCGATCGTTTGCGGTTTGTTCTGATGTTCCATCATGGGACGACGATTGGCGATAAGTTTGGAGCATGTGGCTCGTCTGTGGACAGATGATGTTAGAATGCTCTTGCTGATAGATCATACACACACACACGGTGCATTAGGGCTCACCTTTGGTACGTAAGGATTCTCGTTGACTATATTGAGAGTGACGTTACGTTTGCTAATTAGGAACTCGTGATCGTGCACTACATCATACTGGCGATTGTTGTTTTCGTCTCCCGATCGTCGACGTTCGTCGACACTACAAGGATTGTCTTCTTCAACGGTTTCAAGACTCAAGCGTCGCGGTTTCTGAGGAACGTTCCGTAGAGGCGTCTCCGATGCTTCGGCGCAAACATCAATCTGCTGCTGCTCTGGAGAGTCATCTTCTATGGAGGACTTTTCTTCCGAAACAGTCCGGATCATCTGGTATCTGAGCTTATTCATGTGTGGATTCCGAAGCTCAGAAACGGGCCTCAGAAGGAAAGAGCGTTGTTTCTGTCGGAGCCTTTCGCGGTTTTCGGGGTTTAGGTTCGAAATATCTCTCAGTGCTTTGACTAGCGAGCTTTCGTCGTCTCCGGGTACGACGATGCTGTGATCGCCGTTGAGGATTGTCCTGGAATTGTTCTGAATTTAGTGACACGGGATAAGAAAGGTCGTAAGATGTGTTGATTATAAAGGTTGTGATGTTTGTAATATCGATATATGTACCTCTTGATGACCCTGCGAGCAATAACTTTGCCTGTGGCTTCGACGTTGGGAAAAGGCACAGCGACCTCGGTCTCCTGCAATTTCGATGCCAAGAGACTGGTGCCGCTGAAACGACGGCCCAACTTCTGGAGGGCGCTCTTCTTGGGCCGGAATAGTGTTTCGACCACCCTCGCTGTCACTTCGGTGGTGTTGCAGTCAACAGATATATCGTACGGGCTGCGGAGGATATGT
The DNA here is from genome assembly GCA_028455905.1 of Neoseiulus californicus. Lineage (NCBI taxonomy): Eukaryota > Metazoa > Arthropoda > Arachnida > Mesostigmata > Phytoseiidae > Neoseiulus > Neoseiulus californicus. Next base: position 41,266,777 of record JAMQGS010000001.1, read on the forward strand.
TGGCCTTGCGATACAATGTTCAAGGTGTGCTTTCCGCTCGTTACGGGTGTGTAGAACACGGAAATCATCTCATCAGTCAGCGAATAGTCGATCACGATCTTTGTTGACTCTGAGCTGAGTTGACGCTTCAGCTTGCTGTTTGAGGTTTGGTTACGAATTGATTTGTGAGTTATGAGTGCCGAGCCGAGTGTTCCGTCGGGACCTTGAATTTCGATGACAAACGAGAACGCACGTTGACCTCGACGGAAAATATTGAAGCTGGCCTTGCGTCCTTTGACAGCGAAAATCAGTCCCATGCCTGGACAGAGAGAGCAACCCGATAAATCATTGAACACCACGGTCGGAGAACAGCAACCAATCTTTGGCTGACACTAACCTTTAGCAAAAAATTCTGAGCTCTGTGAAAGGCATGCATCGTCGAACGGGCTCTTTACGGCATTCCTAAGTCTCCTCTTTGCGGCCGTCATTCTCAGTTGAGTCAGGAGTGCTTTGACAGGTTTTTCGATGTCGGCGTCATCGTCCGCGAGTTCTTGAGCCGTAAGACACTGAAAAGTGACAACAATGAATTCATCCCGCCGCGTGTGAAATCGTGCCGCTTCGTTGCGGCCAAGAAATATGACGAAGTGTACACTGCAGCGGATTCACGAAAGGTGCAATATTTTACGTTGGCTGCATATGTGTCGATGGCCAATAGGAATCGTCGTCGGCGAGGTCGTCGTCTCACTGGTTTTTCGCTTCATTGACTTCACTGATCTAGGAGGTAGTAACCTAGGCATCGAATAGAGAGCTACAGTGGTGGCTGCCGGGATGCTGCTAGTCTCGGAAGCATTGTCTTTTGCAAACATTATCATCCGTCATCGATAAGGCCAGGGGTGCACAGCACCAAACCTACGGCGGGCCATTCCGTCATCTGAAGGCGGGCCGCAGTGAAATTTTATCACGAAAGTTTCAACCTACATCTAATCATCAGCAGTGAGAATTTCCGGGTATGGCAAAACCACCCAGAGGCGCGGGGCCGCGTGTTGTTGCACCCCTAGATCATCCGTCGCAACAGATACTCCGGCGACTTACCGATTTGATATTGAGTTTTTCCAGAAGCTGTACAGCTAGCTGCGCGTTGCCTAGCCGGTTGTCTTCGTTGAGCAAATCGTATCGGGGACATGAACCAGGCACGATCGAGTCTACGAGAGCGCACAACAAAACTCCACTCCTCCACGACGAAGTGAAATTTTCGACTTCGAGTTTGTCCACCCGAGAACGAACCCAATCGAGGAGCTTTTCGTCTTTCTCCTTGTTGTTGAAGCTAAGCACTGGAAAGCATTTGCCCAAAGTCAATGTCTCTGTAGAAGATGTATGATATGTGTGTGTGTGAAGAAGCGATGGACTCACAGTTGGCGAAATAGCATTTCCAAATGATGAACCATTCCTGAATATCACGCAACGAACACACAGAGGCTGGATGCATACACGCTTGGAGAATCCACTCCAGGAAGATTCGCACACGAGTCACCAACATTACTCGATAATTCTCGAGAACCGTGAGCATATCTGCGAATTCAAGCACGGACATGGTTATGCCAGGACGTGGGTCATAATTGTGAGAAGGCTGTTTGATCGCCCGAACTCGCTCATCCGCCGGCATCAGCTGATCGGGAGAAATTCGGCAGACCGCCATTAGATTCAAACTGGAGACCGACGTCGCTGGGAAGATATTGCTCTAGCATCATTGTTGGGTATAATCTGTTGTACGAGAGCACATCGATTACGCGGCCATCAGAGAAACTCCTTGTTTTTGTCAGCCCAGACGTTGAGACACGCCCGAAAGACCACCCGTTTTTCGGTAGAGGTGATTTTCGTTACAAACGCTTCGTTATGTTGGGAATCTCCCGGATGAGGAGAGATGTCCCGGTCTTGATCACGCAATCGGCTCGCAACTTCCTCCAAACAACTGAGAGTGTCTGTCTGAACGCGACAAAGGCTGCGATAGCGAGACAGGGACCGCACAGGGTATGTATCGGTGCTGCTACATATAGGCCTCGCGGAACGCTTCCAAAGGACGTCTACCAGAGATGCTCTACCCGCTACGAAGCCCCAAATCGGGATGGAAACACAGCTCACAAAGTCTCACTCACAATTCCGAAGGAGGACAATAAGGTCCAACAGCAGAAGCATATCGATATCCATTGTCGTAATTAGGAACTGCTTCGCGGGATCGTCGACGCGAGGATGGTTGTCACCTTCAGCCGACTGAGGAGCGCGGCTCATCAGAAGTCTGACTCGACTTTGCACAGAAGACGGCGGCGTCGACCACAACTTTGAAGTCAGTCGTCGAGAGGAAGGGAGCCTGTCGTGCCATCCATGCGTCAGCGTCGTCCGGAAAGCGACATGCACCGTTGCAGCTAGGTCGCTAGCCTCGAAGGCATTTTGGCTGAGAGAGTCCGAGTCGAGGCTAGCGACTTGGCAGGAGAACGTTTGGCACAATTCGACTTGCCGTTGTAATGAGCGCGATTGTTTCTAGCAGCCCCATGACGCCTTCGGCGCATACATCAACGCAATTTCCTGCCGGATCACGCGCTCATTTTATGAGGGCGACTCTCTCTCTGTGACAGCTGAATGGATACGCAGTTGTTCCAGAATGTAAAACCAAATTTAGGTTGCATTAGGTTTCTCTGCGTGAATGAAACGGCCCTCCTTCGGCGGCGGCTGAGGCGACCACGATAGAGGTCTCCCGCCGCCGGTAGCATTGTGAAGCGATTGGTTTTCCCAACTCACTCGATTGGAATGAGCCCAGCATTGCAAAATCTGGGAGCTCAAGCATCTGGATGGTATTTCGCGAGATCCATTCGGGAATGTATTTTCTGTGGGAAGTGCCGATGCAAAAAGGAGGAAAAGCCCTTCGCTGCACAACATTTCGTTAGCTGCACAGGATATGAACGAATATGTTGCGATAGTCTCGAGGTGGCTGAAGCGTTTCAATCAACAAGTCGCCGCTACGGGGGCTCAGAAAACTTTTGCCGCAGAACTTGTCTGCATTGTGTTGGAAGTCGAAACGTCTTCACAAAACAATCGGGCACTCGATAGTGGCGCTCACGAACCGCTTTCGGTGAGCGCGGAGAGGTTCATCTCTGAAAGAACTTCTGCTAAGGAATTTGAGTCAATTTGAAAAAACATGAAATCAAGTGAAGAGAACTAAAACTGGCTAAAGCAGACCGCCTCGTTGGTTATTGTCTCTCGAAGCGGACGACGACGGATAAACTGCAGATCACCAGAACAACTGAGACGCGACATAGACGCACGCACATTGCATCCGGATTCTGTAGATGTTCTTTCTGCTGACAAGCGATTTCCTCCGCACTGGCATGAGATCGCCGCCTCCATAACATCGTCCGAAATTCAGGTGGGCTGGTATATCTTCGACGATGATTTCGGGGATGAAATGCGGTTTCCGAATTTTCCTCCGATGGGGCGGGTAGGCGTCCGTCATCGCACTGCGCACTTGTCCACAAGAGTTTGCGGATTAACAAACGCCAGTCTCGCTGCCGCCGTACGGTAGCAAGCAAGAGTTCTCAACGACGAAGGATGTGGTGAGGGAGCAAATTGTCCGCACAAAAACGCCGTCTGCGTTACCTACAAGCCGCCGCCTCGCCATCTTCACAACGTCGTCAGCGATTTTCTTCATCGCGCTGTTGCGACCATCATTGAAGCTGATGGTGGCCTCAATGGGTCAACAAAGTGATGGAAGCCCAGGGTGAGAGGCGATTTGGTATGGTCTGCCTGGATCCGCCAAAGGAATTCCTCAAAATCCTCCTCGTTATTGATGTCCTCGTGTAACACAGACGGCTAACTGCGAAGGTGAACCCGGCCGCCGTCTCCGTGTGGTACTAGTCCAAGCGCACAGAATTTCTGTAACTTCACATCGGGCGCGCCTCTTCGCTGACGTCAATGCGATCAAGAAAACTTAGTTCTCGCCTATGAGCGCTCGTTTCGATCCCCCGCTCAAGGTATCTTAAAGCGGCGGCGGCGGCGTACGAGGAGGGCAAAGTCAACAGACAAAATTCCAGCAAAATCGTTTGAGTGGTCTATCTGATCGTTGGCTAAACAGCTCTCCAGCACGAGCATTTTGATCTCATCGCAGATGCTGACTCGTGGTAAAGCTTTCGTGTAGATTTTGCCGATGTCGACAAGTGTAGCACGACGAGGAGACGGTGGAGTGATTGCAGACAAGTTCGACTGATCAGCAGAAGCTTACTGCTGCAGAAACCGCGACATGTCTCCCAAGAGTCATCAGGGAATTTGGTACGCGTTAAGTCGGAACTTTGCATCACCACCAAACTTTACATGACGTGAGAATTCGCTCAAAGATTTTGCGGCAAGATTCTCGAATTCAAGCTAGCACAATGAATTCAGCACTGCGACGAGCATGCTTAGACGTTTCGATGTAGCAAGCGATCTGCCGCCGGGTTCCGATGCAGCAAGAGATCTGCCGCCGATAGCAAGCTCTGCGCGACGAATATTTCAAGAGCCGAGTCTCTGCCTCAAGCGGCAAGAAGAACTCTCATGACCGCTACTCGTAGCCTTGAGGTTTCTGTGCGAGGGTTTTATCAACGAGCGTTTCTGGGTCGCCACCCCCGTCACGACTCGTTATTCATAGAGGCAGTCGAGCAACCTGGCTCGAGAAGGTCCTTGTTTCGCCAGCATAACGGTAGTACTATTTTGCCCCACCCAATAGAAATATGCTTGAGGGATTAATCCCTTGCGGTAGAACCATCGTGATAGAGGCGGCAGAAAGATCTCGCTTTTGTGCAACAATTGCACTCCAACAGCTGTGGCCACCAAGAGCGGCGGCGGCGAACCCTCAATCTTTTCAGCGGCCAGCCATGGGACAGATAGGCACTTGCATTCAACGCCTGCTCTAGAGTCGGGCGATCCATACAGACAATAATGTTAGTCCAAGGTATTTCAAAGCCAGCGCTTTCTGTGGACGGGTAAAAAAGCGTGGAATGTACTCGGAGCCTTAGTTTGAACACTTCTTGTTTGTCAAGATCTGAACTCTGGCGTTTATTCCCCCCGTAAATTTGAATTGAAGGAGGAGGCTTCATGGGAGCGCGATTAGTATACTTTGATTGCGAAACTCACTGGTTCTGAAGAAACATCTTGTAAACTGCTTCCAAGGCAGGGGTAGAATAACTGATTCACAAATGTCCAAGAGCGACTTGTAGATGTCAACAATGTAGTACGTAGTTACGACCAACGCAAAGTTCTCCAGGAGCATCTTGCTGACAGCGGAGCGAACGTGGATCGGTCTCGTCTTCACGACATTCTGTTCAGCCATGGAACGAGGACATTGCGCTGGTATCATCACCACCTGTGAGACCTTACATAATGTACGGTAGGTGAAAGCACTTTCGTAGAACTCTGAGAGCACTTGTAACATCCACCACTCTTTGTCGGCTGTGAAACCGATCCTGCTATCATAGGAATTCATGAAAGGATTCCTTTTTCAATGGGTTTCAACACGGCGTTCATCTGTCGTCAACGGACAACTGGCGACACACACGCGAGTGCCCACCGACGACGACGACGACGCAGCAGCAGCATCAGTCAGGACTTTTCACAAGATGAGGATAGAGTCTATCTTGGTGGTGGGCGGCGCCGCGCCGCCTTGGTGCATTGAATGATAGACGCTTTTAAGCACCCGAAAATTCCGAAGGAAGTTCAAAAGGCTGACTTATCGGTCGTCTAGAACACAGCATCTAATGTCGGGATTAAAACGGGTGCTCAGCCATGGACGGCAGTTCAGACGACCATTCCGCTCACAAAGGGCCTGAACAGATCGTTGTCGATAATTCAGAGAGAGAGAGAGTGCCTTTCCGCCATGATAACTTAACCCTGCTGTAGAATCTACAGGAGTGCATACTCGCTGCTATTTCACCGCTTCGTCGGGGTGTGCTCCACGTTTCTCAACGGCCGCGGCCTGGATTTTTGCTCGCCTCACTCTCAGATGGCATGAGACTAACGCTTTCATCGATCACCCTGAGGTGGCTCGTCTGGCTCCATCCTCCTCCTCGAGCAACGTGAGGATTGACGCTGAATTGACGCTCTTGATCCTCTAGGAGATTTTCAGTATCATGTCCGCATCCAGTTCTTGAGCGGAGCAAAAGGGACAAATGGAATGGTTCGTGCGAATCCTCGACTCAGCGCCGGGAAACTCTTGGAGCACATGTTTGCCATCAAACGATACTCGGCGCAAAAATCTATGCAACGCCGAGTTTACGATGAGCCCTGAGTGAGAAACGCTGTACCGATGAAAGAAACATCCCGTGCTCTGATGCGCCAGTCTGGCCAAACGACATGGATCGATGATGTCGCTCTGAGCGTTTTATAGATGATGCAGATTTCGAAGCTTGAATTGCTGGATTCGCAATATGCTCTCGGTTTTTTGCAGAGCGAAGCCTCCATTTGCGAGGGTGTATGAATAAATCTGAGCAAGGTCATAGTGGAACAAATGAATCCTTGAGTCCTGGCTACGCTTCGTCGGCTGGAGCAAAGATTATTGTCGTGATGAAGAACGCGAGCGAGAGAGCCCACTCTTTCATGTAAATTCACGACGGAAGCCTTCGATTACTCTCTGCGACCAACAGTAATCAATGTTCTCAGGAAGGATGTGTTTCACGACAAAGAACTTCCGTTGGGCCTCCGTCTAGAAATCCAGCAGTCGTTCCTCGTCATTTGCATACAGCTGCAGATTCTTGCGGTGAGAACTTGCGATTCGATGGACGGGAATACTTTTCCAAATCTTGATTTCCAGCTCATAGGTTCAACTGACAGTTTGCTCGAGCGAGCGCAGAGTACATATATATCTCAAATCAGAAAGCGATTAATCTTCTCAAGGCGAAAAATCCCTCCGGCCTCGATGTTTTGAACGACGAGCATCCGAATCATGTATTCTAGCGATTTGAGCCTAACAATGGCTGCGAGCCGGAAACTAGTCGACTGTCAGCAGGCGACTTGGACAAGCTTCCGATTGGCTGTATATCCGATGAGGTTGTCACGCATATATGGCGGCAAATGCCATTAATCAGTCGATGCTCAAGGTGTAAGCAAATGGGTCGGCGCAACGGGATCCGGAATGCTTCCGATCCATGATGTTGACATTTTCTCTCGGGGACTTTGTTGTCGGGTCTTACGGACGAAACTCATGGTCACGGGAGAGATTTCCAGCTTTGGTACAATTTTGCTGTAAAATCCAGCCTCTCTGTGAGCGCGGCGCCTGGTTGGGCGCCACTTTTCCTATTCTAGGTTCGAGCTCTTGATGCCTCAATTAATGGGTTATCCATACACAGCTTGTCACAAGAAATGTCGGAAGCTCGGCCGCGTAATCTCGTGCCTTCCTCTGCGATGCCGATGAAAAAAATACCAGTGATTGGAGCAATCAAAACCGACCGGTATTTCGGATTCATATGGACTCACCCTCGAATTTGAAGAGGTAGCGCGTAACAAAGTTCACTGTGCAGAACACAAGAAGTTTACTCTCAACTTCATTGGGGAATTCGATCTCTATCGTGGATGGGGGGGAACACAATTCATCCTCCAACATGAGCCGAGACATTCTCCGGCCCGTTGAGGACCTCCGTCGAACTTTCCCCAGATCAATACTGTGAGCCTTGCACATGATTGTATCCGACCGCCGGTCACTTGGACGATATAATCCTTACGCTTAGCGTAGCCACCACAACTCGAATTGTTTCAGAGGCATTTGAGCAGCGTTCCTCCGCTCACTGTGGATCGAATATGGCAATTCTGATTGTGCGCGCGGCTCCGCATGTGCGCGCCGAGTGGAAAGCGTTCGTCGGCAACCCGTTTGGCGTCGGATTTTCCGTCGGATCCGTGCTACTGCCGCGGATCGTCGGAAAGTCCACAGCTGATTTTGGGGCATCAACCCACAACGGTGGCGCTTTCTTGGGACGCTTGGAGACCGCTATTGTTGTCGTTGTCGCCGCCGAGCAGGCGTTCCTGACATTCCTTGTGAACGCGAAAGAGTTTTCTTAGGACCCTCGATCGACCATAGTGGTCGAAGGATAGAGGAAAGCCGTCAAATTGGGTTTCCTCAAGCAGATGGCTTGTGAGATGACTCATCAGAAAGACCATGATAAAGTTCAGATCCAAAGATTGTCAGAGCTCTCAATGCTGTGTAGGACACAGACAACGTTTATTGTGTGGCTGTCGTGTCGCGAATACTCTGCGGTCGATAACCGTGCTTTCTTCCCAAATAACTGAGTCAGCGGCTGCGAGACAGACAGCCGAATGGTCTCCGCGATGCTTGCATTCTCACGACTCGAACAAGGAGTGCGCGGGAGATCAGAGCGCGTCGAACAGAGAGCTCAAATAGGGGGAACATGAGTAGTTTCGACTGCATCCCGCCGCCGGCGCCACCGCAATCAGCCGAGGGAGATGCCCGAAATTAGCGGGAAGACTCGCGGTCGGATTTCCGATTTCATGTGTCGTCAATGTTGCAACGACAAACCACTGATGACGTCCATGTACCATTGATTCATTTGAATAGGGCCGCATTGATCGGCAGGGTCAGAAATTGTTATTCTCAATTCCAGTAGGCCATCATCATGTGTTCATGGCGGATTTCAGGGAAGAACTGTTTGTGCTGCCGAAGAGCTTGGCGTCAGCGAGTGCTCCGCAAACCCGTTTCACATGAACGATAATAATGTTCATCCATGGTCCGATAAACTAGATTCCCTGGCGGCTATCTTTGTCGCTCTTGAAGGGGGAGCACGTCAAGGGAGGGCGGCGGCGGCACGATCACAACGGATAAAGCCTAACAAACTCCAGGAGTGCGGTTTGCGAGGTAAGCGTTCAGTCTCAGCAGCGTGTTCGGTTGATCATTCAAAGGGTGCCGACCACCGAGAAAAAGCAGCATCTCTATTCGCGTGCATCACCACGGCTTACTGTGCGATGATTTTCGTGCACTTATTGACCCTCCATTGGTTCCCAAACTTCAAAAGTCTCGAATCATCCACTTTGCGCGGAGGGTTGTATTTTCACATCCCAGAAATGCTTGAAATGTGCATTGTCATTGATTGAAGAATTGTTGTCATCACGAGACCTGCTCGGCCAGGGCAATTCTTCCCCCCAAGAATCTGTCTGGGAACTACTGCTATAGGGGTGCACGATAACGCGCCGCCGCCGCCGCTATCAAAGGAACCTCTACGCGTTGAGTATTTTTCCACGGACGGAATTGAGCTGGTGCGTCTCCAAAACACCACACGAATTACATCGGATGAGTCACCGATGAAGCGTCGGCTGGATGCCATCTCGGCTGCAGGGGGAAGCCCCACCCGGCCTTCGTCTTGAATCGTTCACTTCTAGGACACTCGCTTTGAGCGTACTAGTCATCCAAGCACGGGGCTTGGATCAGCGATACTCTATTGAAATTTCGAGTTCGCTTCCCTCTCGCCTTCTTGGACGGTTTGGTCTCGCGATGAGTTTCCGGAAGGTGTGTATCGTAGAGTCGCGTGTGGCTCGTTGGTGGTTTCGTGGAAAAACCCGTGTGTGGAGAAAATTGTGTCGTCGGCGAATCCTACTGTTGTCGGCGGGGATAGAGAGGGAAAATGCACCTATAACACGGGAGATATGCACCCTAACTATTGTGTATCGGGTGTGATCAGAAATATGATGAGTGGTGATGGCTCGCTGACGCTCGCCTCAGGAATCGTAGACGAATTTGCTATTCGGCTGTATGGACGGAAATAGAAAACCCAAACTGTGCGTGTGTGAATAAAATTTTGCCTTCGGCGGCTAGGAAAAAACCTATTGTCGGAGGAGCATGCGTGCATGTACCCAATATGTGTTGCCGCGAATAGAAAGTTGAGTGAACGAGTGCGTGAATGGTGGTGACGAAGCGCGCGAGCAATTACAACAACGAGGGCGAATGTCGTCAGCCCGGCGACTCGGTGCAACGACAGGGTGCATAGGGCGAATACTCGTATTGTGTTGAGATGCCCAACGATACGCCGGTCGACACTCTCCTCGAGGAGGGTCTTCAACCACACGCGATATTCCGAGCGAGATCTCCCGCGGTGTCCATATTCTCTCTCATTTCAACAGAGAGGAGTTGCTCCTTCTAATCTTCATGATAAGAACCAAGCTGGTCTTGGTGACTTTGAATCTTCCGAGCGGTTTCGGACCCAAGCGATGGGTTCGCCTATGCTCCATTATTGGCTGCTGGCAATCTTCGTACCATGATGATCTACCGGCGCAGCGGGCGAAATCAGCAAACTCTAATGCAATCTGCTCGATGAGCCCCCAAAATCCGAAAAAAAAGAGATATCGAATAGCCAGAAAATACTCAAGAAAGATCCTGCGCGGAGACTCGCGAGGGGATCGGGACATTGATCGTCGTCCCAATTGAGGCGTTCTCCATGCCGTGGATGTTTCCATATTCTCGATTGACAACAGCGTTGGGTGCCGTCTTTCCCGGCGGCGGCGCAGTAGCGCGAGAACGATCGGGACCGGAAACTTTCCGCGTAAACAGCGAAAATCGCATCGATAGCCATTATCAAGGTCATTAAGACTATAGCGGTATCAGATGCTCTAGCGGTTCCCTCGAGGTTCATGACGAGAGGTGGTTCTTCACTGCGATCCCGCAATGGTTGTAGTTACAGCTCTGAGCCCAGGAGGAAGATCATCGGAGAACGACGACAGAAAATTGTAGCTGGGACGAGGAAAACCGCAACCACAAGGTCATTGTCCGACAGTCGTGACGTCAAGAAGCGCCGCGGAAAGCCCAGGACATGATGACCCATTTTCAAGCCATCATTTTCAAATAGGGACTCTGAAGGAAGAGCAGCTCAGCGATCATTTTTGTAGTATGTCGAAATTCTGCTGGTCTGTCGGTGCAGTTATCACATTTGGACGGCATACGCGTGCAATTAATCGAGACTTTATCAGAATTGGAGCTCATTTAACTGCTCAACGAGGCTTCGCCGTTTCGGCCTCTGAGCTCCGTGTGTGACTCCGGTAAGGATCCGGCTTATTTCCTACGGTCGATTTTCCGCCCATACATCAGGGGAAAATTTCCAGGACATACAATCGGAACCCTTGTTGGGGAAAAAGTCAGGGACATATCAACCGATGATTCCGAAGACACCCAGGATGACGAGTTTTCTTTTGTCACATTCTTCGGCGCGGACATGCTCGCTCTTTGTCAGCCCCCGGGGGCCCCCCTCCGGTCGACCAAAAAAGATATCCTTCCTTTTGCAGAAGTCAGTGCCAAAGAGTACACCGTTGATCAGCTTAGATGTAAACACGTCCATCCAGCGATCGAATCTGTCGATATACGTTTGAAACAAGCATGGTCATGCGAACCAACCCACCCGCACACTTTCCTACGGGGCGTTCGATATTCATGTGAAAATGGAGAAGTTCTTCTTCGCGCTCTCCATTGAGAACGACGTGGCCGCGGAACTGATTTTTCGGAAGCGATAGATGAATTTGCGGCTATGAAGGCCCAGAGAGTTCCTCTCAAACCTCACAATCGTTCGTGGGGTTTGACGGCAGATGAAAATGAATTTATCAAAGACTCGTTTGATCCAGGTTTACAAAAACAAAGATTCTTCTCTGATTCTAGACTGCTTTCCGTCTCTCACAAACCACAGACATGTTTAATCACTGCCCCGAAGTAAATGATCATCGCTGACCAATATTCCGCGAAGCAACAGGGGCGCCTCACTGGGCATTGAGGGGGCACACAACCAGCTTGTCCCGAGTCGGAACCTAGCTCGAGAAAAACGGGTGAATGGCGGCGAAAGAATCCTCGAGCGAAATTTTGCTCCGAACACATTGCTATAGAGTTCACGGCCAAACATTTCGGTCGTTATTTTCACGCCTGATGACACCAGAGATGAAATTCGGTACGGAGACTGTGAGAAAACTGCTCAAGCAAGGTCTGACGAAACCTCGTTACACACGTCAGAACCTATAGTGTTCATCACGATGACGCCCCTGCCGAGCGACGGTAGTCCTGCTTGAGAGAATATCGGGAAAAGGAAGTCGCCAATCAGACCAGCTTGCAGCTCTTTCTTATTTCAGTCACTCTCAGTCAAAAAGCTACAGACTTTGCTGGGGGAGGATATCAGGAGCATTGGATATCCAAGGCTCATCCCGCCTGGGGGGAGCCCGTAGGGTTGTTCTCAATTCAAGAAGCCGCCTCAGAAATGATGTTTTCAAAGGATGAATGTCAAAAATGTTACGGTACAGAAGCGTTCTTCATCCTGTCATTCGACGTGTCGTTTCTTCTGTGTTTCACTGGCTCAGCTGTATTTCCAAATCGATTGCCGCGATACGTAAGGAAGGAACGTGCATGGAAGATCTCCAGATCTACAATGCGATAGCAGATGCTTTCGGACGCTAAAGAGAATTGACGCTTCTCTGGGGGCGACCGTCAGAAAAAATTTTCAGACGCGAGCAACTTTTCCTCCTTGGAGCCAGCTTCCTTTTCGGACTAACGAATGCTGCGGGGAGTCCTTGAGCGAACACCGGTCTTTCTGATACGGCACGGAATAAGGATACGTAAGCCACCTCGGCTCGGGTGTATGTAAGTATTGACTGAATGATTGCTTTCCTCACACCTAGCGATAATCAGAGTATGATTGCTGCATCGATCAGCAGTGAGCCAACATGGCATTTGAGTGTAAATGCTATGCCTACAAGGATCATTGGTTCAAAACTGTCAATAAATCTATGTATGCTGCTGCTGCATCGAATAAATTGTGCGTATGATGCGGCGGCTCGCTAACGCTCGCCATCAGAACGATAACCCAACAGCAGCTAAGCGGTGGTGTTGGCTTGAATGGCTGGCTGGCTGGCCGTGGGGCGACAATAATGTTTTTCCCCCACCTGAAAATCATCCTGACACGCGTCCTCTTATAAGCGCACAAACAATCAATGTATAGGATCATTGGGTTGAAATTGGCAGAAAATCCTCATAATCCTAACACGCGTCCCTTATAAGCGCACAAACAATCCGTGTACAGGATCATTGATTCAAAACTGTCAATAAATCTATTCGCAATGTATTTACACTGCTAGTGAAATGATTGTCCCTTCGAAAGCGGTGGCTGAGGCATCGCTAACGCTCGCCATCCGTAAATCGTAGAGAAAATTGCTGCCCCTAACCTCGATTGAGTTGGCTGGCCGTGTGCGACGATACTGTTTTCCCTCGTCCCTTATGAGCGCACAACTAATCCATGTACAGGATCATTGGTTAAAAACTGTCAATAAATCTACGTATGCTGCTGCATCGAATGAATGCTCTCAGCACCGAGTGTCTTATGTAAACTAGTGAATGGATTTACTCCATGATGGAGGGTTTTGCTCCCCAGAGCGTGACGGAGAAATCCGAGATGGTCGTTGATGTAGTTCGCCCTCATAACGGCGGCTCATCACAGAATGCTGACTACACATAAACTCATTTGTGCACCCGAGTGGCTTGGCTGGGATTAAAATCGAAATATGGACCGTGGAAACAACCTCGAGCCTGACGATTCGCATGCCGAGAAGCACTTACGAGATTTCTCACAGTCTCTTTCAGAACCGGCAAGTGTCCTGGCAATCCGTCGTCATCGGAGGGAGCGATCAAACTTTCCATTACAGTGGCAAGACTGGAACAGCATTTCGTCAATCACGCCGTCGTGACTGAATTCCGGACGATTCGGGGAAATCAGCGATTCTTCAACCTTAATTCGTGAATCGTGTCGATTATTGCGCAAAGACGATTGTAATCAGCGCGTCTCATCAGTTCAATGCTAATCGCTCACAATTGACTTTCCGATCAGTGACTTGGTGCGGATTTACGCGCCTCCCACGCCTGGTACTCTATATAATCACATTCATGATGTATTTGGCCAACCTGTGGTTCGTTCCATGAATCCGTGTTCAATCATTAGTTTTTGAGCTGGCTTGTATCTCGCAGCTCCAATGGTCTAAACTCATTGTGTGCTCACGGTCAGAACTGACGCTCCAATTCATCGAGCATGGGGGGGGGAGTCGAGAAAGTATCTGCATTTTCGTTCAACCTCAATCCCTAATGAATTTGACAGTGGTTTCGAGTGGCGACCCGAATGAGTCATGACCCGGGACATCACAATTCCGAGAAGTCGGCTCCATCGGACGGGAGCGGGGCCGGAACAGGAGGCCGTGATCAACATTTTTTTCTTCGTTCACCACGTGAAGCGGCAAATTTTTTTCTGTGTTTCTTCCATGGGAGTCGCGACTCGCAATGAGTTTGTGTGCCAATCGATTCTCATTGGACATGAAGGTCCTGCCCGTGGGAAACACGCGTTCCATCACGGAGTCAACCGCGCGCGCTGCATGCGGAGCCCATATATCGGTCCGATTCTGTCCCGTAGTTCCATGCGCAACCGGTCGACGAACTGGATGAGAAGACGAAGGCCCGGTGACGTCTAGTATAGAGTCGGAAGAAGTCTACTAAACGTCATGGATAATTATCGACTGTTCCGCTGACGTGCGTGCCGAGAAACAACGGTGTTACACATCAAGAGTCTGTGTTCAGATTGAAGCTGGCTGAAGCATATTTGTTCTCCTGGGAGTTTTCCCCACGATTCTCTGTGTGTGTGTTGCAAAGCCGTCGAGCCACCAACGTCAACAGGATAACCGGACGCTAATTTCCTACAATGGAGCGTAATGAGGAAAACAGCATGACATCATACCTCGATTCCAGACGATGATACACATCGATCACGCCTCCGCATGATGGCATCACGTTTCAGCGTTCAAGACTCCAGCACAGCGGTTCCCAAAATAGGGGCGCTCCTTGTCAGCGTTTTAAAACAATAGATGGGAGCATACAATACATATGCCAGAGAAGCGAGGGCACCTCACACCAAGTTCGACCAAGAGTCAGGCAAAAGGCTCATCAGCAGGGATTGCATTTCTTCAGACGCTTGAGGAATAATAGATAACCCCACCATGTACCCTTACATTCTTGTCTAAATGAACGGAGTGGAAATTTCATCTAGGCCAAACTGATAATGAAGAACATGAGCTCAACGTGGAAATGAATAGGAACCCTGGTCAAATCCTCCTCTATGCTCAACGTTGATTCTGAGTTGTTCAGAGGCATGTGCGCGACGCTTCAAGAGGAGTCTCTTCGTCCACTCTTGCCGTATCAGATCTTCGAGAAACAGCGGCCGCCATCAAAACCAAGGCGCGACAAATTGCCAATCCGTGTAAATTCAACTCATTTGGAAATCGACTCCAAAATCCGAAATGTATCGCAAGCCTCATGACAAACAAAGTTACTCGGTTATGTTGCAATCACGTCACCGGTAGTGTGCTCTGAGTGTATGTGAGAGACAGAGGCGGAGCAACTAATCTACCGTGGCAGTGTAGGATGCTGCTCGCGGATACCTACTGCCGGCGTATTCTGTTGAGCAACATATTGCGTTTCGTGAGCTTTCGGCGAGATGGAAGGCTTGCATTTGGCTCATGTTACTCGACATGACGTCTCTCGAGCGCCGACATACCTCTCTCTCTCTCTGAAGCCATCTAAGCTTCCATGGAATGCTCGTCGGTCTCAAGCGGGAGGACGCGCTTCGGGTTCATAGCGAACAAATAAACGAACAACGGAATAAAAACCTCACCATGAGAAGGGCTGTAGAGAACCTGACTTTCCGCGCGCCCTTCTTGTGACGCTCGCCTATAGCTTAGAATGAAGATTATCTTATGGATCACAACGGTATAGATGAATGGCGGCTGATCGAAACTTTTCTACATTTTCAGTGTAGATCTCGTTGATGGAATCATGTTTGATGAGTCAATACATGCTGTAATTTCATTGACTCTCTCCAGTGAACCCCAGCCATGCTCCATCGTCGCGCGCGACGTCTTTGAGCGAGCGAGATCGCGAACCGGCAAGATCGTTTTGTCGTTGATGCGTACGCTAACGCCTATCTAGAGTCACCGAATTGATAGCGAGCAAGGAGTCTGGAAACGACGCTGTCCAAGTTAACGGGCACTCAAGCATTTCAACAGCTGATGAAATGCTGCGGCCGAGTTCGGCTAAGCATGGGGAACACCAAGCAAACCCGTGATTCATTCAGTCGACAGATTTCATGCCGCATCCATTTCACTGCGCAACGACAGTAAAACACGCCAGTTCAGTCTCGTAGCCTCCACGACCGAATGTAATTCATTCTTGATTTTTTTTTTACGGGAGAGTTGTGTGTCTTGGTTGCCGCCGCGCGAATATTGTCATGGATCGACAATCGGGTGGTGGTGGGGTTGGTGGCTCGCGTACGCTCGCCGTCATAAATCGTACCCTCACTCGGCTCGGGGTCCTCCGTTAAAAGTTGAATTGTGGCGAGCGTCTCCATCTGCGCAGTGAAACTTTGTGCGGGAGCCCCCCGCGACCTGTTCTTCATTTTCACGGTAGAGTTTACCAGTTGGCCCGTGCGGAAGAGATATCTGGAAACTAGTGGGGTTCCGGAAAGTGTTGGACTGCCTCAACAGAGATCGTAGAATGATGTCGTATTTTTAGAGCATTACAGCAACATGCCCAAAGTTATGGTAACACACTCATTTATTTAGGACGGATAGTTGGAGCGCTCTTGAGTTTCCTGCAAGCAAGCCAACGGAAGGAATTGCGCACCGTGTTATTGATTGCACGCGGGATAACATATTGGACACCTGCGCGAGTGATAGAGGAGCGCGTACCAAAGAACTTCCAAGATCGGGACAGATAAACTTGACTAGATTCATGTCTTTACAGTCCAGAATTTCCTCGATAGGTCGAACAGCAATAGTAGACGAGGAGGAGACGAAAATCCGCTGGTCGTCCTATCCCAGTTACCCGAATCCCATTTACCCGACTCCAAATCACCCTCTCTCACCGCTAACTCTTCTACCTCTGGAGTCGCTACGGGCTCCTACCGGAACCAGAGAGACTGATTGAAATTCGGCGGAAAAGGAAGGACCCAGCGGTGAGTAAGGGTAATTTGGATTCGGGTAAGTGGGAGTCGGGTGACTGGGATAGGACGAATCCGCCAAGATCGCATCGCTGTCTCCGCTCGCATGGATCTTCGAGGGCGAGCTGGTCTAGAAGTAGGAGAGCGAGTCAGTGTCATCGCGGTAATCCAGAATATACGAACCACCCACAAGATAGAGCTGTTTACAAAGCAGTCGGGAGAGTGCCTGCCTGAGTGTGCATTTCAAAGCATTAGTACATCGCGCCTCGCCACCATCCGCTCCACCGGCGGCGGTTGTCGGCAATACCCGGCTGCTTGATTGGATGATCATCCGATCACTTCCGCTCTGTGACTCCTCCGTCTGACCGAAGAGAAAGTCATGAAAGTCTATCAGTAGCTTGTGTCCCACTTTCCAAGAAGTGGAATATCTGAGCTTGAGACTAAACCCCCGCCTCGAGTAAACGACGGAACTACTGTATTCACTGCGTCTCTGTTAGATACTATGTCGGCTTCCGCAGAACATTGGCCTACGACAGTGGTTCTCAAACTTTTTCGGTCAGGGCCCCACCTGACACTGACCCCGATACCCAGGCCCCACCAGACACTGACCCCGATACCTGGGCCCCAACTGGATCTTTGACACACCAGGGCCCTTCTGGCCTGGCTTTCTCGCCGTATTCCTCATCGAGAACACGTGATTCGAAACGAGAATGATTTAGTACCTACTCGTATGAGGTTCCATCGATGATGAGTTTTGGGTCGAATGACCATGAGATGGGTGAGCTTGTCGCTGGCGGACAACGATCAGAGAATCAAAGTCGATGCCCATGCCGGTCAGTTCAAGTCGTGAGAAACTTGAGAGCTGCAGTCGGATCTCAGATCTCTTTTCATGTTTGTTATCGCATGAATGCAAGGTCACACAATTATGATATCGGTCCCGGGCCCCACCAAAAGAGTCGCCAGGCCCCACCAGTGGGGCGTGGCCCCATAGTTTGAGAACCACTGGCCTACGACACCGTGCGGAGGAAGCATTCCACTGACACTTCGTACTGGTCGGTACCGAAAAAATACCAGAGTACGAAATCCGGGCGACACACTGTCGGATGAGAGGGTTTGTACCGCTGAAATTCATCTTGTCGAATGAGGATGCGATGATTTTTTTTCAGCTCTTAACTCAGAGGTCGTATTTCTGTCTCGTATGCGAGCAGATAATTTCCATCCGAGATTTTTCCGCGGTCTCAAAATAGCTTTTCCCCATATCTCATCCGCTACGAAGTAGCTCGGTCCAATCGCAGAACAAGATGGCGGAGGGGACCCGGGACATTGCCCCAATATGGGACAGATTAACAACATCTGATTCTGAGGAAAAGTCAACATGAATGAGTTGGGTCGCCAAACAAAAATATCACGGAGCGGCCTTGGTTTTTCCGTGCTCGGTGACACTGTATCTCGACGATTCGAGTTTTCTGAGTAGCTCCACGGAACTTGTGTTGAGGAACTCGGGTCAAGAACTCCGACTGAGTCATACTCGAAACTTGTGAGCTCGGAGGAAGTTCAACCGTAATTCACTGACACTAGCCTCTGAGAATGTTTTCTCACATTGGGAGCCCATGTGTCCCATATTGGGAACCCTTTTTTCTCTCAAACATTCTCCGAGTCAATGATCGATCGCGATTTTTCATGGAAGCTAAGAAAGCTGTAACGAACCTGCTTGCAGCCCTATGAACGGAGATTCGAGTTACCATGCCAGGATCCAAGAGTCGAAGACGCAATCGATTCTAGAAAAAGTGTCCCATATTCGCGCCCCCTTCCCTATACGGCCCGCTTGCAATTGTCCCTCACCAAAATGGGAAACCCGCTGTCATTGAGTTCTACATCGGGAACGAATGAATTTTGCGAGTTTGTCAAGGACGTCCATGGCCCGAGAGTGGCATAGTCGCCCTTTTTTCCGAGATACTGACCACAGAAAAGCGGTAAGACACTGCCCTCGCTGGGTCATTGCCGACCATAGAAGTAATGAGAGTTCAACGTGACAGTTATGAAGATATGTGGTTGAGATGCCAATCAGATTACATATCGCTTTGTTTCTCTGCTATTTTCCAGCGTCACCAGTTGAGAGGATTCAAACAATTCTTCCATGGAACCGAGATCTACCGGAAAACATCCGAAGACGCCACATTGGCAATCAGGTCCATCAGATATGGTGATGTCTCGCAGCAGTGTGTCGCCAGCTATTTTGAATTGAGCCCCCAAGGCAGCTGGATGGTTTCCTCTGGACAACGAAACTTCCAACACTTGGGAAATCGAATTCTGTGGCTTTTCCAGCGTGTAGACAGCGTTTGGGGCCCTGAATAAAGAGCAGCCGCTCAAGGCATCGATTGAATCACTTGTACGTTTTCGGAGTCGTCAAACTACTCGTCACATCCTGGCTTTTGGGGAACTTGAAATCGATCACTCGAAGGGTTTGCAACGAAGGTGTCGCGAAGGACGATGCCAACGCAATTACACCATTTTTCGCATCAGCTCATGTCATGAACGCTCAACATACCGCTGTTGAGCCGGCTTAAGGAGGCTGCTCGAAAAATTTACTCACACTTGCGACGAAGACCTTCACATATCGCTGGGTAATCCCTAGCGTTCAGAAGCAGTTCGTTCGAGGGGAGCACTTTGCACAGTTTCTCGCTCTCCGGCACGTTGAGAGCCCTCTGGCGCGGTAGCGTGCACTAGCCTTCGGAACGTGTCACCCTCCTCTTCGTAAGCGGCGAGGGCCGGATGGATGGCTGGCCGAGCTGCGAAAAAGGGGCGGCTATTTTTAGCTGGGGCATACACGGCGAACACATAACCGACTGGCTGTTGAGACCTCCTGCTCGGAGTAGTTTTCGGGACGCGATCCTCAGACGAGTGCGCCATGGAAAACCTCAGCCAAAAACGTGGTGGTGGAGCCGATGACCAAGGTCATCCGACTCACGGCGGCGGTCTTTTTTCACAGACAGCCGTTTTCCGGTGCTGTCAGATCGTCGTCGTCAGATGATCCGACGGCCTTCCTTAAAAGTCGTTGGAGGCAACCGGATTATTCTGAAACTACGTATTAGCCGCTCACAAATCTCGCGACGGGCTAGAAGAAGCCAGGGCAATCCAATGGGTCCATCGTTTAGAGACTCTATGGTAACGAAAAACAAACCGTATCTCGACTATGGTCTCGACCATACCCGGATCACTTCTTGTGTGCGCACATCGTAGCTTCACTCGACGGAGGTGTTTGAGACGTGTCCGGGGGAGAGGATTCGCATAGCCCTGACGGCGGCATTCATGACAGGGCACATTCGATTATTATTCTAGAAATCAGAAGATTATGGTGGAAGGATTCATCTTCAAATGTCTCACGGCTAAATCAAAGGAAGGAAAATTTCAACACAGCCGCGACGTGCACGTTTCCTCCTATTTACTTGAATATAGAACCACACATTGAGAGAACCTCTCTTGGTGACAAATCACGTTATGAATTCTCTTGGTCGATGAAGGTGCGCTTAAGTATGCTTCTCTGTGCACGCATCATTTGGCGACTTTTATCCTCGAGCGCTATATAATCGGTGGATCTTGATGGCGAGCTGTTATAGTGCGACTCACGTTTTTCACATGGCTTTCTATACGAACGAAGAGCGAATGATGGCGTCAATGTGCCGCCGAGAACCGCTATAGGGAACTATACGTGTAGCACTTGGAACAGGCGAAACTTTGTGTTGTACTATGATGCTACTTCTGCCACAACCATCGGATAGTGTTTTCGGCGGCTGGGGACAGTAAGTAAACACCGTCGGTGGTGGGTAACGCTTTCCAATCGCCGACGAAAGCGGCCGACCGGAAGCCTTCTGACCTTCAGACGAATGGATGAAATGTGTGTGAGTCGAAGCATTGCGCGAGAACCGTAAGGCGGCGTCTAGAAAAACATGTCCGTCTCGGCTCCGTGATATAGCTCAAATGTACAGCGCTGATCTTCCTGTCGAGGGACATGCGAAATTTTGCCGCGACGGAACTTTGCCGCAGAGGGAGAGAGCTTGCCGCACGAATATTTGCGGCGAGAAAATTCGCCAAGGATAAAGTCGCCGAGGATAACAGACCCTTCGAAAATATGGTCGGATCTGGGTTAATCTGCGGCAAGTTTTCTCTGCGGCAAACTCTATTTGGGGCTCGCATGCCACCGGTTATCTGTACACTGTCGAACGACTCTCGATCCCGAAGAGCTGACAATCCATATCTATGAGCGCATCGAACTGCCTCGCAACTCATTCGAAACCCCGCTTTCAGCATGAATGCAGCTCGCTGACGCTCGCTGTCATTTAATTAACGATCATTTACTGTGAATGCTTCTATTGATGGCGTGTTTCCAGCTATAAAGACATTGACGACAATTCGTTCGAAAGCATTTAATTTATTTTTAGCCTAGGAATTTACAGCAATGACGTTGAGTTGCAAGGCTCCCGGCGGGCTAGAAACATTTGAGTACAAGTGGATGGTGAACTCCATTTCGTTGTACGGAATGCATTCTCCACGACTGCAATCCTACACACAATAAAGGAAGGGGGTTGACCGCTCGGACCCGTTGAGGGAGAACGTTTCATAAAGAATTTATTGTCCTCTGATAGGGTTGATTGAAAATCATTGTTTTCGGAAAATGTGGTTCTGAATTGTGTGTGTCGTTTGGAGTCTACGAACCCGGTATGTCTATATGTTGAGGTCTGACCATCATACAGTGTCTATGCCTTCAGTGTTGGTCAGACTACCCGGAGTTGATTTCAAGATCAGTCCCGGTTTCTAGATATCCGATCTTTTCGTCGGACATTCTAGCCAACAAAGATGAATGGTTACAGCGGATCATTCCGAAATCGCACGTGACCCTAAATGCAATCCTCTATATGTTTCAGCCGATTTCTCTAGACCTCTTTCTGGCCCACCAACGTCGCACCATCGTTACCGTGTTCCGTTGTTCTCGACCTTAGTCTCCCTTAACGATGGATCCCGAACATACCTCTTCGAAAGACTCCCATCTCATGGCTTCACATGGCTCTCGCCGAAGCAACGGTCGCAGAGTCAAAAGATCAAACGCTTCCTTCAACCCGTTGGCTTAGTTGATCCGGGGCTCAATCATCTCGAAAATGGATCTGTCGGACCGGAGGAATGACTCTGGAAATACTGTTCGGCTTTTCACCCAAGAAGAGTGTACGGCATTTCGCACTAGAGAATCGGCAGAGAACGCCGCCTTCAATGTTTCCGGGTATCAATCGCTGGTTTCCGTCGGTCTGATAGGTTGTGCAAGATGAGTGGGAACAAAACGAGACGACAAAAGATCACGAGGCAGGCTGATCTCACAGGAGTCGTTTTATTATGAGTGCCACGCACTTTGCAACTGATTAACTGAGATGCTAACCATCTCCACCATTGAATCAGTGTCGTTTGACTCGAAGAAAACGCTAACCGCTGACAGCTTCTGACGCGAAAAGAACTGTGCCGTAACTACGGACAGGCCGTCATCTATGAACACTTCAATGGAGGAAACATCGAGAACAATACGCAAACTATGATCGGGCGAACTCTTTAACCGCGGCGCAGACATGAGTATTTCAAATTCGGCACTAAAATCACGTTCTGTATCCTGTCGATCGATGAAGTATTCATTTTTCTGATGATACACTGTGATTTTATCACTCTCACCCGCAAAGGTGATTCCAAAGCGTCCACCGGAAGGAACCGAAGCTGCTCGCATTCGGAGATCGAGAAGATTGGTGCCAAATTCCGCCACCGGTACGGTTGCTTTCAGGCAGACAGTTTGGAAACTGAACTCGTCGCCGTCGTAAAGCAGAGCAATTTCCTTTACAGGTTGGCTCGCAACAATGTCGAAGCCACTCAGCCGAACGATGGATAGCTCACGCGGTAGCGACATTGATCCTCGCCAGGGATTCGTAGGCGTCTTTTCAGCGTAGGGTCTAAAGCCAGGCAGCCAGGAAAGGAACACCCGGCGCCCATCGGGAGCTGCTTCATAAGTCACGCCGGCGTAGCTGTTCAATCCATAGTCGAGATAAAGGCGATCTCGTTTATAGGAGCTCGTTGTTGTGGTAAAATTTTGACCATCAAATTCACCAATGAAATATTCCGTCCTCGCATCATGGTTGACCAGGAGAACCCAATGCTGGCCAAGCTTGAACAGATCTGAGCATTCCCAAGGCGAGTCTTCAGCGCTGAATTCGCTCCGATAGGTAGACATGAGTTGCCAGTGGAGTGCCAAGTCTGAAGATTCGTATAGACCAACATGGTCACCGGTTGCGACTACGGCGATGAATTTTTCATTGTATCTGAAAACTTTTGGATCGCGGAAATCGTGAGCGCCGGGATTTTCAATCACCGGATTCTTTTCGAAACGCATCCATGAAATCCCCTTGTCGCGGCTGTAGGCCATGGCTTGCGTTTCATGCCATTGGTCTACCTCGTGAGCGGTATAGAATGCCAGTAGTGTACTACTAGAGTTGCTGCCAGGTGGTGTCAATCCTGTGACGTTGTTGTAATCAGCGATCGCTGAGCCCGAAAATATGGACACTTCATTGCCAGCGGAATTGTTGTAAGGTGAAATGGCGACGGGCAAATTTTCCCAATGGAACAAATCCGTCGACCTTGCGTGTCCCCAATGCTTGTAGAGGCCACCACCGTCAATGTCTGGATTGTATTGATAAAACAACTGCCAATAACCATCGTAATAAACGAGTCCATTGGGATCGTTTGTCCATCCGCTCGGTGGTGTAAAGTGGAATTGCGGTCTGAATGGTTCCGTGTAATTAGTGGTGGCTTCCACAATAATGAACAGAATCACAAACTTTCTCAACATTTTCCTGATGGGGGAGGATTGTTACGATTAGCCTTGGGGCAGAGGATATTTAAGATATGATGAATGAGGATCAAAACTTACAGCTCTCCGATGCTACGCACCTCCTGTGTTATAATCACACTCTGTTCCGACGTTTCATCCCCGTGCTAGGAAAGGGCACCATGGGAGATGTCCGCGAACTTTGTGAATAAGGAACGCAATTTTCACGCCTAAAGAGTCTCTCATTCGTTGCGTGATGTTTTATTTGCATGCTTTGTCGGATGACGCCGCGTCCTCGAAGTGGGCCTGAGTTTAATATCGTAGCTTGTTGATCGGACACACGCAAAAGGATGAAATAGAAGTTCACTCAATTGCGGGAGGCGGACTGTCCAGATCGGACGATTGTTGATCGCGTTTCGTCGACTCTCCCGCAATTTTCCGAGTTCCCAGCTTTTCATGGCGATTCTATCGACGAGAAGTTCCCGACAAATTGCATGCTGCATGAATTTCTGCGTCCCAATGTCACGTAGAAAATGGACTATGAATTGTTTGTAAATTGTACTCCTGCTTTCGGAATGATTGCACTGGTGGTGTAGCTCGCTACGCTCGCTGTCAGTACGATAGCTGAATGCACATCGAGGCTGCCTGCATCAACCCGATTCTCCAGACATGGGGCCCGAAGCGCATAACCTTGACGCAGGAAGGCTCGGTTGAAAAAGTCAGAGAGCCCTTCCTTCTTGCTCGCTAACGCTCGCTTGGCATGACGTAGAGAACACTTGCTGTGTGTCTGATTCATTTGAGCATGTTCAATTTTTGTTTGCTGCTCCCTGTTAGCACCTTGCAACAACTGTTATCCGGATGTCATTCGAATATTTGTTTCTTCGAAACTATCGTCGTTTTTTTTTGGAATGTATTGAATGGACAACTTGTAAATGGAATTCGAGAGCATCTGAGGATGCTTTCAATTTTGTGGCGGCCTCTGCTTGTGTGAACAGCAACGGCCCCTGAGGGTTCACCTCTGAGTTTACGGCCCGTAAACCTCTCCCATCGAGACGCTTGGCTCGTGGTGGTGAGCGTCAAACTGACTGTCTCGTCAACAAATCCACCCATTTTGCAGCCCGAGATGTCGCCGCGATTGTTGAGAACGAGCAGTTTCGCCGTCTTGAAGACGACCATATTGATTATTTACCGAATTCTTTGAAGAGTCATCTCGGAAACTCTCGTGGCGTTCCACTTGAAATTCTCAGCAGTGTATTCGATGCGCCTCTATGAATGGCTCTCCCTTCCGGAAGTTCAGATCGCGATTGGAGACCGCTTGCATGTAGACTTTGTCGGCAGTCATACATAGACGATGCAACAGCCGACGTCCGTAAATGGCAGTGAACTGTTGACCGAATATCAATCGTTTCGCTGAACACCTCGTTCTTCACATATTGACTCCGCCGAAGAATTGTTATGCCGCTGCCGAGCCTGTGTATATTGGCGAGAGTCGCTCGAAACACAAATACTGTAGCATTTTTTGTCCAACATCGATCACCCGGCGCGCGATAGGTGGATCAATGGACGTTTTGGAAGCGGTTTCGGGAACATTGCGGCTGAGGTGATTCGCAAACGGGTACTGATAGTTTAGCTCGCTTCATGTAGACGGAATGTATGTGCTCGATATTGGCCTGAGACCACCACGACGCGACGACCTCAAGCTACTTTGGACCGCTATAACCGATGTGTGCACGAGAATCATGGCCTCTCTCGTTTCAGTCGGTTTGCCCTGCCATTCCTACGAACAGCAAAATATCCGCCTGACCTAACCGCGCCATCGAACGTGCCTTCGGCTGAATAAAGCATGTTGGAGGGATTGTGTTGGTGCGTCACATAAAAGTTGGGATTCTGGTACGTTCGATGCCTGCCACTTGCCGGTGCATTTTGGTACGGGTGATTGAGCGCTTTGGCGGCATTCGGAGGAAATTCTTGCAGTCTCCTGAACACTGACAACGAAATAATTTTGTCGATCGATTTCCCGATCGACGTTGAAAATTTTCTCGTCGAACGCGTCCACGCTCTCGGGAGTTTCTTCCAGCGAGCGACTTTGGCGAAAGAGCGTTTGACGCTTTCTGGGCATTGGAGTTTTGTGCGTTTCAAGAACACCAGCATGTGCTCAAGCAGACTAGGGAGACTTCACGGGGTCCAATAGAGATCGGGTCACCCTCGACCGGCTTTTCTCTGAAGAAATTGCGAATCTTATCATTTGCATTCTTCTGTCATTTTTTCGATAAAGCATTCGCGGGACAACTCCTGTGAACGGGCTGGGATCAGAAAAGTGCTTTGCTCGTAGTCTCCGTTGGCTAGGAAACACACGCTTCCCATAGTCTGTCATGCTACCGTCGTTACAGCAACGTGTTTTTTGGTATGGTTTATTTGACGACGGGGGAGACGATTTGTACCTAAGAACGGGATTGAATCGCCGAGTGAGACGCCAGCTGCATTGTTTTCACCCCTGGGAACGATCGCCCGGATCGAGCCGTATTCAAGGGATGATCGTCGAAGAAGTTCATCATTCGAGGGTTTAGTTTTGGCCAGTTCTCTATCGTCCTGCGAGATTGCTGGGAGCTCAAACTCTGACTCTCCTACCGATGGGCCTCTGACTCACGAACCGAACTCCTCAACCATGGCCGCTAGACTTTGTAGTAACGAAGGAAGGAGCATGTGTGAATTGTAGGCTTTTACATAGCGGGCAGCTCTACTAGTTCGCCCCGAATCCGTAGGAGGTTATCGAGATGCTGAGACACAACGGCGACGCAAATACGGCAAATAAACTTTTCATTTCACATACGCTAGATTGCACTCTGTCCACGAGCTCTGTCTTTTCAGGAACGAGGCGGTCCGGCCGGATGCTGAATCAGAAACTGTTGACCCATGGAACTTCATCATCACGTACTGGCGTTTTCATGCAAAAGTCATACTTCGCACCTACCAATGGTTTTTTAGGTTGATAGTCCAGAGCGATTTCATGTCTCTTGGAGAATACGTCGTAAAAATCTAGATCTTTAAACCATTCGTGATTTTTGATGCTGAGCAAGCCATTGCAACCCAACCGTTTCAACAAGTCTTTGTTGAGGAGGCCTCGAATAAAATCACACGCCGGTGAATCTGTGTCGGCGTTTTTGGGGAACATGAGTGGTAATCTTGTTAGCGGCCCGTATGGGCGTCTCCCAAACAAAAACTCATAAACAGTGATTCCCATAGCCCACCAGTCGACGAATTTCCCATAACCATCGGCAGTATCGAATTCCGGCGCCATGTATCCCGGTGATCCGGTCACTGAGAACGTTCGATCTGTGACTTTCTTCGCGACTCCGAAATCCGTAAGCTTCAAATACCCATCCTCAAACACTATGAGATTATCTGGTTTCACGTCACGGTGTAAGATATTGCACGTGTGAAGATACTCGAGAGCGAGAATAATCTGAGCAGTGAATGCTTTTGTTGCCCATGGAGTCAGAAAATTCTTGCCATCTTCGATATAACCACGCAAGCTGCCATTTGGGGCGTATTCCATCGTGAGGAAGAGGTGCTCAAAGTCCTGGAATGCGAAATCGAGCCGGCAAATGAAATCGAATCGGCAGGCGTGTTGGATTTTCTTCTCACGTACGGCACTCTGTTGGAGTGATTTTTTCGATATGATTTTCAGCGCGTATTGCTGTCTTTTACGCTTCACCAGATAAACCGAAGCAAATCCGCCTTTTCCAAGCCGTCCGAGGAATTCGTAATTGTCCAGCTTGTCATCCGAACATGCATTGGCTCGGACTCTCTCATCTAGACAAGCTTCAGCAACCGTTAGCCGTGCGTCGTATCGTTCGCGTGGATTCGCTGATTTCGATTTACTCTTTCGCTTGTACCATGGTTGTCTGGTGACCGACTCGTGCATCGTTATCTCGGCGCCAAAGACGCTCCCAAACACGATTGTTTGCTTGGGACTAGTGGATGGCGATCAAATTCGGACTTCCTGTGTTATGGAGTACCTCTACCGAGAGAACGACATCGAAAATCAAGAATTTCTCAACAAAGTCTTAACACCTATCACAAGCATCTAGTCTCTGAATGAACTTTTTCAGCATGAATGCAGCTCGCTGACGCTCGCTACCATTTAGTTAACAAAAATTCACGGTGACTGCTTCATGTGTTCCTAGATAGAGTTCTCGGTGGCGTTCCCAGCGGCGGTTCTATCGTGACGCGAAGGTCCTGACGAAATTCTGCGTTCGGATATCCAAAGACCTCCAGCAATAGGTATATCCACCTTTATTGTACACAGCGAAATGATCTGGCGCCATTCGGAATCTACGTCCATTTACTAGCATGGCTCGCTTTCAGGTTCGTACACGGAATGCGAGGGCTTCGAACGGTGCGGTAGCGCGAGTCATCGCAGAGCGTGAAAATTATTGCATGTCTGAACACTGATCGTCTATAGTCGGGAGCTACTTTGATGCAGAGTTTTGTACGGACGAATGGCCGAAAAACATTACATCCCTCTCTATGAAGATCAGAATCAACGAGTTTTGCCACCAGATTATCAGCCGGTTTGCTTGTCCCTAGTAGCACCTGCTAACAACCACCAGCCTGCTCGGAGACATCCGCGCACACTGAGCATTGGATCCTATGATTTCCCCACTGATGAAATCCTAACCGCATACATTTGTTCAACACAGACATTATTGGACTGTGCAAGTATTAGGCTTGATCCGGTCGTCGTGATGCTCGCTCCATGAGAATTGTCGGTCAAATCACACGCAGCAGTTTTTCTGTCGTCGTTCCGCTTCTGGCCGAAGCTGGCCATTCCGGGGCAAAATTCTCCACGACGGCAGAAGCAGGCATTTGGGAAAGGTTCGCTGGGTTCAATGGAGATTGCTTTCATCAACCAGCTGATCGGCTCTGTAGATCTTCTCAAAAAAAAAAACCATGTTCATTCGCGGATTGAGATCATGTCAGCTCGTAGTCTCTGTTAGCTCCATTGACAGAGCTCCACTCTCGGGTATGATGCCCTCACGACTATAGCAGGAGGCTACTTTCGGCTACTCTACGGCAAATGATCACAATTTTTACGATCTCATACGCTAGATTGTCAACGATTCTTCAGATGTGAAATCCTGAAGACCCATGGCGGTTCTATGCAGATGTCTGTGCTCTCGGTTGATACAGTCTCTTGGAGAATACTTTGAAAAAATCGATATTTCCAAACCACTCATGATGCAAGGTTCGTAACAATGAGATTACACGCCGCTTTTTGTGCGGTTTCCTTCGATTGGGCCAAATTTACCGCAGAAGTGTGTGACATAACCGTCTGCAGTTCCTGATCTGTGACTCCGTAAGCTTCGAATCCTCGTCAAGTTTTCTGGTTCCTAGTCGCACATACTCGAAAGCATTTGAGCAGTGAATGCGAAATCGAGCCGGCATCTTCGGGCAATCTTTTCGATACAATTTTCAGCAAGTCTGTTGTGCGTGACCAGCGTAAACCACACTGTCCAGCCGTCCGAGGAATTGTCATTCGGACATGCTTTGACTCTGTCTCGGTAGCAGTGCGTCGTTCGTGTGGTTTCGCTTGTGCCTGGTGTAGTTGATTTGCTCCTCGTGCATCTCTCTGCCGCCCCCGAGCATCAATTTCGATCGAGGAGATCTTTGTCTCTATCTGTATTGGCAGCGGCCATTGGCTTCGTATCGGAGTGATACGCAGGATGGATTAGGAGAGTGACTCCAAGATTCCAGGAAACTTGGACTCGTGGATTGGGAAGCAATAAAACGCTGGCCGAGAGGCTAAATTTTCAAGATTACTTGAGAGGAGTGCCTACCTCAATGGCTTTTGATTTGTGCTCGCCAACGCTCGCTCGACGTAGAGAACATTCATTTTGATGCTGTGTGTATGATTCATTTGAGCATGCACGTTTTGGTCCAACTTCATGCCGGATGTCTTTGTTTGCTGCTCCCTGTTAGTACCTTGCTGTGGAGAGACACGCTCGCCATGCTCGCGGTCATTCAATTAACAAGTATCCCGATTGGAAGATGGCATCTTCAAAATTTTCATTGGAAACAACAGTTTGAACGTACAGTGATTGTAACAATTCGCCATGGAGAGCATCCTGAAAATCTGAGAATGCTTTCATTCACAGATCTCTCTTCCGACTGGATGGAAGTCCTAAGGGGGCTCTCTGTTCGCCACAAAATTTACGGCCCGAGACGGGAGCCTATCCGCTGATGAGGAGGAGTGCAGAAAACTGAAATCGTCATGGAATCAACCTCCACTAGCGACTCTCGTACTCCGAGATGGCTACGTTTCGAACATGCTTCATGCCGAGCATCATATCGATAGGGACATCATCGTGACAGTGAGCCTCAAACTGGGCCTCCCCTGGCCATTGCGTCTCAGTGGATCGACCGGCTCGCAGCAAACCGGTTTTTAGCGAATTGGCCAGGACACGCGGATCAGACACGTTTCCGGAAAATTCAACCAGAACTCATTCGCTATTCAAGAAAAATCGATAAGCAGTAGTATGACGAGCATGGCGCTGCGCATTTCTATCAAGTTCGGGCTAGGTTAGGGAGTAACTTAGCGACAAAACCACGACAGAACCACATTGAATATCATCTCCCATGGATTCATCACCGGAACAAGGAAGACTGTACGGTTTCACACCGACCGCACGTGGTAATCGTCCAAAGACACGAAGTGAGGAGGAAGCGCGGGGCAAGACTAAACAACCACTTCGCCACCGTGGCCTCAAGAACTCACCAGTGAATCCAGTCGATCACGCGCGACGTGGCTGCCGAGCCACGGACGGACAGCTGCTAGTCATCTCCAGATAAATCTCGACAACCGATACCTCAGAGACACGGAGGCTGACTGACATGTGGGCGTCACCGAGCATGCTGCTCAAGATCGTGGCAAGGGCTCTGTCGGAACCTCTAACAAGAGTGTTCAACGTGTCTCTGAGATAGTTCTCGCGTTCCCTCGGTCATCCCTTGTCTACAAACGCAAAGGCGACCGTTGCGACCGCCTCATCGATTACTTGTCGGACGAACCATCAAAACGCAAGATCTGCTGGAACGGTCAGGCTTTTTCTCACCCACCCAGTTCGGCAGGCAATCGAGAGAGCTCGCTCGTCCATGGAACAAATCGCTCGAGGCGGGAGAAATGATGCCCAAGCCGTGCTTCACGAAGTCTACCTTCAAGCCGAGTTCGGCCTTGAGCTTTTCGTCTCAGCCATCTTCTTCGCTGCATCTTTCTTGACTTGCCGCCTCTCGAGCTTCTTATTATACGCGATCTTAAGGTTAGCTTCCATGAATTTTATCCTCGCGTGTAGAGGTGACTTATCGTCATATGATCCGCGGATGGCACTCGATCGGAAATCAGCTGGTTCATTTCGCGCCTTGTAGATAGAGCGAGTTTGCATTCCCGGAGTATCGTTCGGTGTTTGGAGAATCGATCATGGAGAGGATCATGTCGAAGCGAAGCTTGAAAGACTTGCCTCTGACGGCGATTTCTGAGATTCTCAAGTTCGAAATCTCTGCATTTACTCTGTCGATTTCCGCCTGTATCACCGTTGGACTCTCTTTGACGTGTTCGAAATGTATTGGGCGACACAATCGTGTGGACGAAGGTCTCGGATTTTCCAAATAAACCTCCTCGCGAGAAGAGGTGAAACGATTGGAATTTGAAGTCGATCGATTGCCTGAGAGTATCGAGCAATCTCGCCCCTAAGAGTGCTGCTAGTTGTTCTAGACGGTGGATTTACATTTTGCGGAGAGACTTTCGTTTTTGCACAGACAATCCGCGGATCTGACCGTCGTATTCACGGAGGTAAGCGCATGTAGCCATTGCCTCTGGGCTCGCGCCCTGCAAAAAAACGCAATTCGCAAAACCGCGGTTTCGGTTGAACCGCAAATCCAGATTTCAAAATGTACCCGGATCACCGACCACGGCCGAAATGCATGCTGCATGAACTATGCTATGCACTTTGACTATGAATTGTTTGTAAGTTGTACTCCTGCTTTTGGAATGATTGTACTGATGGTGTAGCTCGCTACGCTCGCTGTCAGTACGATAGCTGAATGCATATCGTTACATGAATCGATATCTCTCGTCTACTATGTATTCGCAGGGGCCATTAGCTGAGACGTCATCTCCGAGTGATACGCAGCACCGAACGGATCGAATTTTGGAGAATGTGTCGAAACCCTATGGTCCAAGGGAGATCGCCGATTCCAAAATTGGGAAGCAATAAAACGCTGATGCCCGCCGAGAGGCTAGGTTTCCAAGATCGGGATTATATTTGGGAGTAGTGTCTACCTCAAAACAATGGCATGTGGCTCGCTGACGCTCGCTTCCTTCGAAACAGACAACATTCATTTTGATATTTGTAAGCTGTTTGTCGCTGTTATGATTGTCTGATGATGATTCATCTGAGCATTATCATTTTTCTCTAATTGTTTTCACCTTCATGCCAAATGTCTTCGTTTGCTGCTGCTCTCTGTTAGCACCTTGCAACTTCTTTTTTATTGGAAGTTTTCATTCACCATGTTCATACGACTGGAGAATATTACATCGGGAAACCTCAGCCGATTCCGGCCAAATCGGTAGATAACCCATTTTGCAGTACAGTTTCCCCTCTGAATCTCGACCGACAGTCTCTGGGGAAGAGAACAACGCAAATGTATGAAGGGACACACTGTCGCTCGCGATGCTCGCGGTCAGTCAATTAGCAAGTATACCCTATTGGAAATTGGCTTCTTGTATCCCCTTCGAAATTATCGTGATTTTTTGGAGGCAATGTATCAATTTGAACGGACAGTGGAAACTTGTGCACCGTGAATAGAATCGAATTGAAGTTCGCCATGGGATTCGTGTGCATCCTGAAAATTCCATCATCTGGGGATGCTCCCACCCTTACAGATCTCTCTCCTGACCTCACAGGGTAGAGTAAAAATCCCGAGTCCGAGTCATTTTGTGTCCTCAAGGGGACTCTGTTCACCTGCAGCAGCACGATATCGGCGTCATGGTGTTTTCGGCCACCAATTCTTCGAGTCCGGTTTCCCCATGACCGGCGTGCCCATGAGTCGGGATAGAAGCTGACACTTTCCGCAGACAAATTGCGGACACCAGTTTCGCAGCATCCCAACACGGTCGAGGTGTACCGTTTGTGAGACCACTGTGGTGCGCAAGCTGCGTTCGGGAAGTCAGTAATGACGTTTAGAGTTTCTTTTCTTTTGCCCGTAAAAAACCGTGTATTCGAATGGGGCAAGCCGTTAACGGCTTCGTGGCCCTTCTTTGGTCGAGCATTCCTAGACTCTCTTCGAGGAGTCCCACGAAAGCAGTGAGATATCGCGAGATTCGGCGCGTCTCACAATACGTTTGTGACGGATCAGGTGCAGCACCAGGATTCAA
This sequence comes from Neoseiulus californicus, assembly GCA_028455905.1. Lineage (NCBI taxonomy): Eukaryota > Metazoa > Arthropoda > Arachnida > Mesostigmata > Phytoseiidae > Neoseiulus > Neoseiulus californicus. Next base: position 41,300,057 of record JAMQGS010000001.1, read on the forward strand.
AGTCTAGAATCCCACTGCTGCATCTTCTGCCAATTGAATCTTTCCTGTACGGAGCGCTCTCGGGGAGACTCCTGCTGATAAGATTCAGCTGAGCTCCGCCCAGTCTCAAGATTTTCAAGATCGAAGGGAGAATCGCGAACCACCGCGTCTCAATTCCACATCGCTGCATTGCAGTGGCGGATCCAGGGGGGGGGGCGATCGGGCGATCGCCCCCCCTCGAGTCTGGTCACCCAGGCGGAATGTACAAATCGGAAGTGAGAATTTCATGATTTTTCTCAGAAATAGATAAAAGTTTGTGCTCAACAAATATTAAACAAAGAATTCAATATCCAACCGCTTCATTAGGGCGGAGAACTCCTCCTGGGACACCGAAAATCCGAAATCGCCCCCCCCCTCGAGCCATTCCTGGATCCGCCACTGCTGCATTGTCCAGGATTTGAATTCAAGCTTCTGGACCCGCCAGAAAAGCTTCCCGAGCGCAAAACCCCGTATCTCGAGCGAATCAGTACTATCGGAGTGGAGTTTTCCTGTCGGAAGATCTTCTGAACGGAATAATCAAGGCACTGAATATCTCTGGAAATTACACTAGAGCAGCAATTCTGTCGTTGACGACAGGTCAACTGACCGTAAGTAAGGGGAGTTCGGTTCTGCTACCATCACGATTTTGGCAACGCAGTTGCGGAAAAAGGCTACTGCCCAAAATCAAGTTTGCGATCGAGAATTTGCAATTTCTCGCGGAGTGTATCAGAGAAATATGGATGGTTCCGATCGGGAAGCTTCAGAGTTTTTTCACTTCTCTGGGTTTCCCAAGCATCAACTCAACGCCGTCCCAAGGAGCAGGAGTTGAGTTTTTGGTGATTGGTGATCAGAGAGTGATTCTCCGGAAGAAAATCCTTCCCGCGACGGAACCCCGGGAAGCCTCGCGTCATTTATCGGCACCCCAGACGCTAAAATGGAGTGACGAAATGGAATCGAGATAATGGTGAGGGGACACATCACGGCGGATCCCATTTTGATGTGTTTCGATCCGTTCAAGCTCTTTGATTCAAACAGTGTAATTAGACCGGCAACATTCCTCGTCTAACCCCGTTACCTGAGCTTCCCAGGATTCGTCCCTCAATACCGCCCGGAACGTTTTTACTTTCCACTTGTTCCTCCACTCAATTACGGCTGACCATCACCTCCGTGACAAATGTGAATTTTGCCAGATCTGCCATCTCTCCAAGTTAATCTTATTGGCAGCGGGATCCGATTCATCTGAATCTTCAGAATGGTTTCGGACATCGTTTGCAAGTCCATGGATGTCTGGAACTTGGTTTTGTGGCGTAGCCATTCTCATGTATCCCAGATTGTACGTCCTCACGTGTTTTGCGATCTCGGAAAATCGAGCTCGAAATCAGGGAACGTTCTTTGTCGTATGGTACGTGAAAAACTCACAATTGCCCCGTGAGATCTCGTTCCGAGATGATAATTGTCAGAGGGGGCGATATCGAGTGAATCACGGTTCTCCGCTTCCAATTTCAATTCGGCGACCCGGTATCCGTAGGATTGCAAACGGGAGCACCTGCAAAGTATATTTCGAAAACAAAGCTGTTACACTTTCCTTTGTCGACGAATTTGCGAAGACGTTCATCTCTGTCGACGGCAAAAACACACCTGTCCAGGATGGTTCCATGGAGAGCTCGATTGATTTCACCATCGATGGCAAGTTTGTGAGAGTGAGTTTCGCGGAGCTTCTGAAAATCCTGTAGCGCTCTCGCTTAAAATTCCGTGCGAGCCTCTGAAATGAAGATCAGCGCGAATGGGTTTCTTCAATGGGTTGGAAGAAAAGCTGCCACGTGGATATTCTACTCAAAACGAACCGTGAGCATCTGACAGAGTTTCTACTGGGAGCTTCCAGGAGTTGGTCCCATCGGGAGAATTTTGAATTCAATGTGAGAGGTGATTCCGTAAGGTCGCAAGCCGGAGCAGCTTTTGTCGATCCAGACGGACTGGGTTTCGACGTAGTCGTTTGCGAGGAAACGGCACCATTCCGTAGTTTCTTGAAGTCTATGGGAGTGAAAAATTCGGATTGATCCGACCCTATTTCTTGAAATACTTAGGAGAAAATGCGGGGTCGATCTTTTTTGAAGCCCGTCGTTCGCCACCGCCCGCCTCCGTTGCATATGCGATAGTCCCCGCGGATGTCGGGTCGGCGATGTGGAGGCCGCTCACTTTTACTGCAAGTGTTTCTACACAACTCGGAACACGATTGGAAGGCGTCTTGACCAAATGGCCTCCTGTACCGCCCGACTGCCGCTCTATCCTATTTCTAACTTTACGATCCTCTAGCTGCGATTGAAAAAAACCTTTTAGCTGCCCGACATCGAGCGGACCTCTTGCTAATCAGACTGTAGAACGTGTACACGAGTCGAGCACTAGCGGAAATCAAACAATCACCGATGAGTTTGACCTCAAATACCTCGTTTTGAATTTCAACCTCCGTCGTCGCATCGTTCCGATTCGCCTCCGGATGACAGGAAGCTAATCGCTTCTATGATTTTCCCTCAGCTCGCAATTAGATTGATATTTTCAGTATGAAGGGAGATGCAGCTCGCTAACGCTCGCTACCATGTAGTTAACGACACTAGAGGACTAGCGACCGACGGCCAACAGGCCTAGAGGCCCTGTCAAAGAATCCGGCCGAGAGTATTATTTTTAAGCCGTGGACACCGTGACAAGTGACAATTGTCCCAAAGTTGTGGGGTTGGGGTTAGGGGGTTGAAACTAGGAGGTAGACTCCGGGGGGTCGTCTGGAGGGTCTCGTGTAAGTTTGAACGCGATGCGAAACCCCCCAGACGAGTTGTGGAGGGGGCGGAGACACCGGCAGCGACTGTCCCAAGCAGGCGCTGCTGGCAAGTGTACTTGTAATGCGTTTCTCTGATGGGCGGGTTTCGAACAAAAACAACAAACGCCGGACTTGGCGAGTGGGAGAGGAGAACGGGTGAGCTGAATCAAAACTTAGAATGCGCTACGCGAGTACTCCCGAGAACGCGGAGGATGAGTGGGGCTGCAATAAAGGGTTTCGAATGCCGGCTGTGTGTTGCCTCCGTTGATGAATTTGAGAAGATATCCATTCAACTGAGAGCGACGTGTTTCGCCTTGTTTGCTGATGCCCACAAGCGCTCAATGTTCTGCGTGTGCATTTTGGGTTCACGAAATTCTTGCCATGATTCACAGCGTGCCCGACGCTTTCAGAGCGGCGTTATTGTAGCCCTTCCAGCAGTGACTGTGGATTGGTTGATTACAAATTGTGCGTAGGAGTCCTGCTGACTACTGCCGGTTAAATTCCCCCTATGCAAGTATAGGTGCAGCTCGCTCACGCTCGCTACCATTAAATTAAAGAAAATTCACTGTGACGACGACTCCTTCGAATTTAGTTCTCTGAAGGTAGAAGTTACAGTTAGAAACATTGATGACGATTCATGCTGACTCATTGAACAGGGGGCACCATTAGTTGTGTTGATGAGTAGCGTTGGCATTTCTTTGATTGAGATCCTTCCAGATGCTGAATGAGTTTTTTTTTGAAAAATCTCCCATTTGTTTGGCATTTTCCACGTGGCTTTCAAAGATGATGAGCACGGCAAAGACTTGAGAATGTTGTACATGGCTCTTTTCAGAATTGTGAGTTGTTGTCGTTGATTTATTTGTATGCATGATTTGTTGTGATGATTATTTGTCTTGTGTTTATGTGCTTCCTTTGTAGCACCGGCATTGTGGCGGTCATAAATGAGATTTCTCCTACTAGTTTTCATTCTTTGATCGGGGCTTGCTGGCGGCGAAATAACACTTACTAATTCTGATTGCATCCTTTATCTCAATTTTGATAGGAAGAAACAACACGCCTGCCTGCCCAAAAATCTCGCTGTCATGCATAACGATTCCTTTTCCTACCTCCGACAGGGAGAAACTATTCCCGAAGTTGCTCCGTGAGCTGGGGATACCCCAAACCTCAGACCTTATTTTTGAGCCATTAATAAACTTGAGTGTTATACCAAAACTGCGTGTCAAAGACAGTATGGTTGGCAATCACTGCTCTGCTTTGTAGTGTTCGAAATTACTGGCCACAGCTGTAGCAAAATTCGGTATGGCTCCATGCCGGAATCCAACGCATGCAAAAAACTCATCACACCAAGCATGTTTACTAAGGGGTTTCGCTCGCGATGCTCGCGGTCATTCAATTAAATGTATCCTCTCGTGGAGTAACATCTCATTGGCTTCTTGTATTTTCTCCGAAATTGTCGGCAGAATTTTGGGAACAATGTATCAATTCGAAAAGGCAGTTGGGACTGTTTGATGAGATTGTTCATCGTGAATAGAACCCAAATCTGTTGTTCTCTACACTCCCCCCGAGCGAGTTCTGTGTAGGTGATACCTAATATGACATTTGTTCATCTTTATGGTTACATTTTTCATCATTACAGTTTTCAGTCGGTCCTCAATAAGCATGTTTCCACAATGCGTGCTCCAAGTGCTCTCTCATTTTCCATATCATCGAACCTCCTTCCTCCAACAAATGCTTTCGGCTGTCGAACTGTCGATTTTGGTAGGCTCGGTATCGGGGAATGTTCAAAGCATGGAGCATGCTCTCTTTTTCCTCTCCTCCAGAAGTATCTTCCACCACTGCCATGGACCAACAACTTCTTGACACTGCAGGGTCATCGAGTAAAACCACGTCGCCTATTTTGATCGTTTGGCTGTCGACCGGATTTGAGGCAAGAGACGACCTCAAATTAGCTTTCGAAACCTGTTCCAAAAATTGCTCAGGACAGTCTTATGCATCACTTTTGGAACAGTATAGATATTCGCCGATCAGTCTGCCGATTACATCTGCAGTTGCATTCTCTTGCTCAGTCAATGGTTCGATACCGCCAATTAGTTTCTGGAAATCATTTGTCCTTTCCTGATTCTTTGCAAAGGATCATGGGGCCTGGACGGCAGTGTACTCTTGCCGTGTTAAATTGTGCTGCATCAACACGCCAAGGCGGAAACTTGGGCATGCATTTGTTGCGATAGCTTGCAGCTCGTGCTTGCGGCTCGCTACGCTCGCAGGCAGATATGATTCCACCTGCCACAGGTGCAGCTGTGCTACTAGACCGGCTTCAGTTCAAGTTGACTCGCCAACCGCGTGTTCAAATCCAGCATTAGTCGGCGGCCGCCTACTGCAAGAGATACTTGGTCGCCTTGGTGTGCTGGCGTAACCCTTCGTTGTCTCTTCTGAGGTATTCATGGCCAAGAAAGTATTCTGCCGTACTATCGGGTATGCCCTGAGGAGCGGCGGCCTGCTTCGATATGTAGGACACTGATTTGTGTGGCCGACCAACAGGCACAACAACAGTCGGGATTTAGCGGAGATGGCAGTCCGTTGTGAGCGGTACTTCCTTTTATTGATCTATGCGGGCAATGTTTTTGGGGTGTTGCTCCACGTCGGGGGTGGTCATTTTCCAGATTCTTCTCGTCGGACGACATTCCGGTACGGTCTGCAACTGCAATAGGACACGCAAATCTACACATTAGTGGTTCTCAACCCGGAGTTCTTCATTGAGCTGCAGGAAGACGTTTTCCACTGTTTTCGCTCTGTGGAGGCCCAATTCTATCCGGCAGAGTGATCAGTTCAGTATTAGTTTTGCTGTGCTTCGAAACCCGGTTGATACATCTAGAGTTTCTACCGATTTGGCGGCTCGCTTGTCGAATGGAGCGCCATACCAAAAATATCATATCACACGGATGTGTGTGCCGCTCGCGATGCTCGCGACCATTATGTTAACACACTGACATGTCGTCGGTGGTTGCATTTTCTGCTGCCATTTTGCTTATCGGAACTGAACAGATGGTCAGACAGCCGTGTGCTTGTTCAGGCTATTTGAGCGGAATGAACGGAATCTTAATTTGAACATCTCGAGTCGAGCGTATGAGCGAGCGATTTCAGCGCGGATGCTCGATCTCATCGGAAAAGCCACTGTGGTACGGACCGTTTCGTTGTCATGAAAAGAGATGCGTTAACTTTTGTTGCTTCCACACTAGCTAATCACTGTTGTCGTTGGATACCACGTTACGCGCCAGTTTATGAAATCCATTCGAGGAGCACCGCTTACTATGAGAGATTATCCGGAAAGACATTCCATGACAAAGGAAATACGGTGACAGGTGAAATCAAAGCCAACCGCGTCGAATCGCGGTCCAACAAGACAAAGAAAGGGATATCACGCGTCTAGAAAGAATATACCCCAAAACTGTCTGGAAAACAGGATACTGAAAGTTATTCGAAGCGAAATCCAGGTGTTGTCTTCACGCTATGGACTCATTTCCAGATCAAGAGAATCATAGAATGATCGGGTTGGACGTGAAAACGGCGTAGGCGGTTAATCGATTTCGAGAGAAACGTCGGACCGCAGGTTAATTAAACGCGCCGATACGTCGTCTTGGTTTTCTATGAATAACACGAGGATCATGATGAGCCTCGAGGCCAACGAACGCGAGTACATGGACCGAGCAGCAAATCGGGAAACAATGCGGCGACAATAGCAGCAGCAACGAAGAAACGATTTTTAGGGAAAACATCCGATCATGTTGGTTTCACCACTGTCAGCAGCCAATCGAAAAACCTTCAGTATTCACTGACTTTTGGTTCTGGTGTAATTAGGGAAGAAATCTATCGGCATCCATGTGTGCTCTCGATTCTCTCGCGAAAGAAACTCGACTATGTTCTCGCGGTAAAAGCTTATACCACTGTATCCAGGTGAATGCTTCTCTGGATATTTTCAGCATTCAGTGGGCAGGCTCTGAGCCTCTGACGAGTGCTCCCTGGATAGCGTCGGCTGCAAACACTGCATAGCCGATGATGATCGTCTACGGGCAAAACAGTGGGAGTTTCGCCGTATGACTTGTGAGAGGAAATCGTTTCGGCCGGGTTGGTATTGAGTCTTCGAGAATCGTTATGCTGAATTACTATATTTTGGGTATAGGCCTCTGTCCCAGGGGTCGCATGCCTCGCTCGAACCACCTATGTTTCCGTCATTCAAGACGCGTTCTCGTATCTGCGGCAACGTAGTAAGGTGCTCGACTCAAAACATGTAGCGGTTCAATCCCCGCCTTTTGAAAATCGCAAGATGAACAGTTGTACATGACGTCGTCTTCTTTCTGCTCGATTCTAGTACTTGGCGGATGTAGGCAGTGGGTAGGCTGTGAGCCTCTGCCGAGTGCTCCCTGGGTAGCCCCGGGGCTGGTTGCAGAATCGGCTAACGATTGCTCAGCCGTACAGGCTAGTAGCGGAATAGAACTCGGTCGGTTTACAGACTACAAGGGAGGATACTGTGCTCGACATGGGAAAAGTCGATCTGGTCGATTTATGCCAAACTGCATTGAGAGTCAAGCTCGCAGTAGTAGCAGGATGGCTCAGGCGATAGATCCAACATTCTTCGATGTCCCTATAAACCAATGGCGAGGTGTCCCTTATCGCACCATTGCACGCTCTGACATGATTGACAATATCTTCGTTTTTCGTATGGCTAGAACCTCTCGCACAGACGACGCCGCATTAAATTGCATTCTTGTACAACTTACTCGTCCAATAAAATTATTGCAATAGTTTTTTCCACTCAATGTGCGTTCCATGGACCGCGGTGTCCCTGCTTGTCTCTCGACCTGCCGGGAGGCCTGAACCCCACAACTTGTCTCTCATTATCATTCGACCATAAATTGTTTGTAGATTGTATTTCCGCTTTTGGAATAATTGTACTGACTGGGTAATTCGACGTGTCTCCGAGTCGTCTTGAGATAGACTGACGTTTACAAGGAATCAAAATCGTAGCAGCGCGCGCCAAGTCCCTAACAGACGGTGTAGCTCGCAACGCTCGCTGCCATTCAATTAAACGGAATGCACTTTGCGACATACTTGCCATGGGGGGCGGAGAGACTGCCATGCCTACCTGCTTACAACCCCCTACGATCGACATCCTTGTATCCAGACTTTTGCTCGAATTTAGCGTGGATATCACACGCCACCTGCCGCTTTTTTTGGGCGAGGCATTTTGTCGTTGGGAGGGGGCATGCCTTCAATACGCTACTCAGCACGCACAGTTCAAAATGCTCCTCGCTGGTAACGGATGCACATTTCTCTGCTGCCTCCTCCGCCATCGGAATTTGGAACCCCAGCTCTAATCAAATATTGAGTAGATCCGTTTCCCACCAACTTCATCCAAAATTTCATCCGGTTTCTCGACTAATGAAGGATTACCGGACTCGCATACGCTTGCATCATGGTGCGTGCATTTTAATTCGCTGCAGTATCTCCCGTCAACCCGTCTTGCTCCGAAATCGACAACCGAAAAGTCTCGCTTCGTATTAGCTGACTCCCAGGTTTCTCTTGTACCTCGAATTGAGTCAGGTCTGTTTTTCCGTTCTCTGCCATTGTCGTTACCACAACAGACCTTTGAGCTCAGAAGATATCCAACAGTCGGTACTGATATACCTAGTAGACTGGCGGTAGTATCCATGTCGAAGTTCTTCAGCTCAAGTTACTTCGGTTATCCTTTGCGGAAGAACCTTATCGCCGCCGATGCCTCCTCCGGAAAATGCCTTCTCCCGCGAGCAACCACCGTTCCTGACTTCTCTGGCTCCATAGTGGGCGAACTGGTACAGTGAGCGACAGCTGCTGTACGGGTGTTTCGTGGTGCTCTTATTGAAAAAAATTGTGTCTCGGTTTCAAGCTCTCTTCAACGGGTGAACGGGTACCTAGTATAGCCGACCGATCCAGTTTTCGAACGAAGACTAGCGAACGACTGAATGAAACTGTGAGCCTCGTGTCAACTATCCTCAGTTCCTTGAATCCATCGTCGGAAATATTTCTCGAGGATTTTTCCCGACCCAACCCGATCTGGGGGCTGTCATGATGTTTCTCATGGAGAGATTCCATCGATTTCTGAAGGTGCATTCACACATGTTCATCTTGGAGCTGACGGTAAAGTCAAGAGCGGCTGCGAATCAGCACAGAGCCAAGCGCTGTGCACGAGGAACTGTGAAGAAACTGTGAAATTGGTTGGCAACCAACGGATTCTCCGTACAGGATGCGGCGCATCGCGGGGAAACAGCAGCTCATCCGAGCTGGAATTACAGAATTGTGTCGAGCCATAATCGATGCACTCGAAAAGAAGCAATCGGCACCGTCGACGGTGCTGGGTCTGACGCTTGGATCGGTGCTTGCAACATTTCGGGAGGAGTCATCCAGAGTGGGCTAGAAATTTGCAGAACCACATCAGAATGACGCATGGCCAATTTTCGTATCTGTTTGGGGAAGCACCTCCTCGTCACCGAGGGAGAAAAGATACGAGACGTGATTCGAGATGTCGCTGCGGTCCCTGACGACAGCATGGGAGCCTTGAGTGCTTCGTATGGAGGAGTACGTTATCAAATTTCTTCCCGCGAGTATGCGGCGCGATCTACGATGTGCCGCATCGTAGGGGGGTATATTAGGGTACGAAAATAAATAAATATTGAGGCAGTGATCTCAAAGCCGAGCGAAATCACAGCCATCATGCGTTGCGTCCTCAGAGTGAGAAACCGAGGGATCGAAAGGCGCCGATGATGAATGGTACTATGAGGAGGTGTTGGCGGCGCGAAGCATGTCAATGCGTTTCTCGCTAATCATGTTTTAAACTTCCGCCATGAAGGTGAAGGCTCGCTCACCAGGGGCTTTGTCGACCACGATCTAAGCAAAGAAAACTATTTGTACGTACAGAATAGTCGAGAGGAAAGGTCAGAAGATTAAGTGGCTTGCAGTTGCACTCAGTTGTTTATATTAACGTATACCAACAAGCAACAGCTGTTTCATGTACAGAACAGTTAAGCTCCAAAGGTCAGAACATGGCACCGGGAGGTGAGAGAGGGAGGGCTTCCTCGTTAACATTGGGCCCCGAGCGAAGCGAGGGAGACGAACTGGCAAACTCCTGGCTTCTCGCGCCCAATAGTCCGTGTCCCTCGCTTCGCTCGGGGCCCAATGTTAACAACGCGCCAGAGAGAGCTTAACTACAGTAGAAGGGCTGTTTGTTGCTTACTCGGCTGTTTTTGCTGCCTGCGTCAAATCTCTGCATCGGTGCCGCCGCGCCTTCCCTACTGCCTGTGTCACGCTGCTGCCGCCCGACTGAACAGATAAATAGAGTGCCGTGCTGCTGTTGGTTATCTTTTCTGATGGCGAGCGTTAGCGAGCCCCCAGTTAGGATGAAAATTTCTCTCGCTGCTGCTGCTACTGTTCATGCTGCTGCTAATCTTTCCGGTGACGAATGCTTCTTTTCTCTCTTAAAACTACATGAAATGTAATTATGAACAATCTCCAAATCTTGTACATAGATTATTTTATGCCATCATCATGACACGGTGACACGATTCATCAAATCGTGTCACTAGAAACTTTGTGCGCTTATATAGAGCGAAGCTCTATTTATAGTCACACCAGCCACAACACACCATCGGCCAGCCAGGTTAGGTTTTGAATTGCCGCTGCTGCTGCTGCTGTTGTTCAGTCGGGCGCACGCTCACGCCGCTGCCGCCCGACAGATAAATAGAGTGCTGCTGGTTGGTTATATTTTCTGGTGGCTAGCGTTGTCGCAGCAGCAGCAGCATGAACTGCTAGATATCCTCGTTCTCTCTCGCTGCTGCTGCTGTTGTTTATCTTCTCTATTGTCGAATGATTTCTAATACATACATAGATGGATAGGGTCAAAGGTTATGGCTTATCTCCCAATTGTTCTACATAGATTATGTACTGAACAATTCAGTGTTGTGCGCTTATATAGCGAAGCTATTGTTTACATTTGTTCGATCGGCCGAACGACCCGACCCGACCAAAAAAACCGGCTGTTAGGTTAGGTTTTGGATAGAATCGCTCACGCTCACACTGCTGCTCGCTGCTCGCTCACGCTCACGCCCGACCAACGACAGCTTGAAACACACACACACGCTGTTAGGGTTAGGTTGTTATCTTTTCTGGCTGCGAGCGTTAGCGAGCATCGCCGCCACTGAACAGCTAGATATCTCTGTCGCTGCTGCTGCTACTACTGTTCTCTGTCGAATGCTTTTCTAATACATAGATAGATATAGGTTCAAAGGTTATGGACTATCTCCAAATCGTACAGCATAGATTATGTACTGTACGATTCAGTGTTGTGCGCTTATATAGCGAAGCTATAGTATATATTGTTCGAGCCGAACGGCCGACCAAAACGGGTTAGGTTAGGTTTGTTTTGGGGAGATAATCGCTCGCTGCTGTTGCTCGCCCGACCGACACAGCTTATCGATCGCTTGAGCAAAAACACACACACGCGCTGTTAGGGTTAGGTTGTTATCTTTTCTGATGGCGAGCGTTAGCGAGCCCCCAGTTAGGATGAAAATTTCTCTCGCTGCTGCTGCTACTGTTCATGCTGCTGCTAATCTTTCCGGTGACGAATGCTTCTTTTCTCTCTTAAAACTACATGAAATGTAATTATGAACAATCTCCAAATCTTGTACATAGATTATTTTATGCCATCATCATGACACGGTGACACGATTCATCAAATCGTGTCACTAGAAACTTTGTGCGCTTATATAGAGCGAAGCTCTATTTATAGTCACACCAGCCACAACACACCATCGGCCAGCCAGGTTAGGTTTTGAATTGCCGCTGCTGCTGCTGCTGTTGTTCAGTCGGGCGCACGCTCACGCCGCTGCCGCCCGACAGATAAATAGAGTGCTGCTGGTTGGTTATATTTTCTGGTGGCTAGCGTTGTCGCAGCAGCAGCAGCATGAACTGCTAGATATCCTCGTTCTCTCTCGCTGCTGCTGCTGTTGTTTATCTTCTCTATTGTCGAATGATTTCTAATACATACATAGATGGATAGGGTCAAAGGTTATGGCTTATCTCCCAATTGTTCTACATAGATTATGTACTGAACAATTCAGTGTTGTGCGCTTATATAGCGAAGCTATTGTTTACATTTGTTCGATCGGCCGAACGACCCGACCCGACCAAAAAAACCGGCTGTTAGGTTAGGTTTTGGATAGAATCGCTCACGCTCACACTGCTGCTCGCTGCTCGCTCACGCTCACGCCCGACCAACGACAGCTTGAAACACACACACACGCTGTTAGGGTTAGGTTGTTATCTTTTCTGGCTGCGAGCGTTAGCGAGCATCGCCGCCACTGAACAGCTAGATATCTCTGTCGCTGCTGCTGCTACTACTGTTCTCTGTCGAATGCTTTTCTAATACATAGATAGATATAGGTTCAAAGGTTATGGACTATCTCCAAATCGTACAGCATAGATTATGTACTGTACGATTCAGTGTTGTGCGCTTATATAGCGAAGCTATAGTATATATTGTTCGAGCCGAACGGCCGACCAAAACGGGTTAGGTTAGGTTTGTTTTGGGGAGATAATCGCTCGCTGCTGTTGCTCGCCCGACCGACACAGCTTATCGATCGCTTGAGCAAAAACACACACACGCGCTGTTAGGGTTAGGTTGTTATCTTTTCTGATGGCGAGCGTTAGCGAGCCCCCAGTTAGGATGAAAATTTCTCTCGCTGCTGCTGCTACTGTTCATGCTGCTGCTAATCTTTCCGGTGACGAATGCTTCTTTTCTCTCTTAAAACTACATGAAATGTAATTATGAACAATCTCCAAATCTTGTACATAGATTATTTTATGCCATCATCATGACACGGTGACACGATTCATCAAATCGTGTCACTAGAAACTTTGTGCGCTTATATAGAGCGAAGCTCTATTTATAGTCACACCAGCCACAACACACCATCGGCCAGCCAGGTTAGGTTTTGAATTGCCGCTGCTGCTGCTGCTGTTGTTCAGTCGGGCGCACGCTCACGCCGCTGCCGCCCGACAGATAAATAGAGTGCTGCTGGTTGGTTATATTTTCTGGTGGCTAGCGTTGTCGCAGCAGCAGCAGCATGAACTGCTAGATATCCTCGTTCTCTCTCGCTGCTGCTGCTGTTGTTTATCTTCTCTATTGTCGAATGATTTCTAATACATACATAGATGGATAGGGTCAAAGGTTATGGCTTATCTCCCAATTGTTCTACATAGATTATGTACTGAACAATTCAGTGTTGTGCGCTTATATAGCGAAGCTATTGTTTACATTTGTTCGATCGGCCGAACGACCCGACCCGACCAAAAAAACCGGCTGTTAGGTTAGGTTTTGGATAGAATCGCTCACGCTCACACTGCTGCTCGCTGCTCGCTCACGCTCACGCCCGACCAACGACAGCTTGAACACACACACACACGCTGTTAGGGTTAGGTTGTTATCTTTTCTGGCTGCGAGCGTTAGCGAGCATCGCCGCCACTGAACAGCTAGATATCTCTGTCGCTGCTGCTGCTACTACTGTTCTCTGTCGAATGCTTTTCTAATACATAGATAGATATAGGTTCAAAGGTTATGGACTATCTCCAAATCGTACAGCATAGATTATGTACTGTACGATTCAGTGTTGTGCGCTTATATAGCGAAGCTATAGTATATATTGTTCGAGCCGAACGGCCGACCAAAACGGGTTAGGTTAGGTTTGTTTTGGGGAGATAATCGCTCGCTGCTGTTGCTCGCCCGACCGACACAGCTTATCGATCGCTTGAGCAAAAACACACACACGCGCTGTTAGGGTTAGGTTGTTATCTTTTCTGATGGCGAGCGTTAGCGAGCCCCCAGTTAGGATGAAAATTTCTCTCGCTGCTGCTGCTACTGTTCATGCTGCTGCTAATCTTTCCGGTGACGAATGCTTCTTTTCTCTCTTAAAACTACATGAAATGTAATTATGAACAATCTCCAAATCTTGTACATAGATTATTTTATGCCATCATCATGACACGGTGACACGATTCATCAAATCGTGTCACTAGAAACTTTGTGCGCTTATATAGAGCGAAGCTCTATTTATAGTCACACCAGCCACAACACACCATCGGCCAGCCAGGTTAGGTTTTGAATTGCCGCTGCTGCTGCTGCTGTTGTTCAGTCGGGCGCACGCTCACGCCGCTGCCGCCCGACAGATAAATAGAGTGCTGCTGGTTGGTTATATTTTCTGGTGGCTAGCGTTGTCGCAGCAGCAGCAGCATGAACTGCTAGATATCCTCGTTCTCTCTCGCTGCTGCTGCTGTTGTTTATCTTCTCTATTGTCGAATGATTTCTAATACATACATAGATGGATAGGGTCAAAGGTTATGGCTTATCTCCCAATTGTTCTACATAGATTATGTACTGAACAATTCAGTGTTGTGCGCTTATATAGCGAAGCTATTGTTTACATTTGTTCGATCGGCCGAACGACCCGACCCGACCAAAAAAACCGGCTGTTAGGTTAGGTTTTGGATAGAATCGCTCACGCTCACACTGCTGCTCGCTGCTCGCTCACGCTCACGCCCGACCAACGACAGCTTGAACACACACACACACGCTGTTAGGGTTAGGTTGTTATCTTTTCTGGCTGCGAGCGTTAGCGAGCATCGCCGCCACTGAACAGCTAGATATCTCTGTCGCTGCTGCTGCTACTACTGTTCTCTGTCGAATGCTTTTCTAATACATAGATAGATATAGGTTCAAAGGTTATGGACTATCTCCAAATCGTACAGCATAGATTATGTACTGTACGATTCAGTGTTGTGCGCTTATATAGCGAAGCTATAGTATATATTGTTCGAGCCGAACGGCCGACCAAAACGGGTTAGGTTAGGTTTGTTTTGGGGAGATAATCGCTCGCTGCTGTTGCTCGCCCGACCGACACAGCTTATCGATCGCTTGAGCAAAAACACACACACGCGCTGTTAGGGTTAGGTTGTTATCTTTTCTGATGGCGAGCGTTAGCGAGCCCCCAGTTAGGATGAAAATTTCTCTCGCTGCTGCTGCTACTGTTCATGCTGCTGCTAATCTTTCCGGTGACGAATGCTTCTTTTCTCTCTTAAAACTACATGAAATGTAATTATGAACAATCTCCAAATCTTGTACATAGATTATTTTATGCCATCATCATGACACGGTGACACGATTCATCAAATCGTGTCACTAGAAACTTTGTGCGCTTATATAGAGCGAAGCTCTATTTATAGTCACACCAGCCACAACACACCATCGGCCAGCCAGGTTAGGTTTTGAATTGCCGCTGCTGCTGCTGCTGTTGTTCAGTCGGGCGCACGCTCACGCCGCTGCCGCCCGACAGATAAATAGAGTGCTGCTGGTTGGTTATATTTTCTGGTGGCTAGCGTTGTCGCAGCAGCAGCAGCATGAACTGCTAGATATCCTCGTTCTCTCTCGCTGCTGCTGCTGTTGTTTATCTTCTCTATTGTCGAATGATTTCTAATACATACATAGATGGATAGGGTCAAAGGTTATGGCTTATCTCCCAATTGTTCTACATAGATTATGTACTGAACAATTCAGTGTTGTGCGCTTATATAGCGAAGCTATTGTTTACATTTGTTCGATCGGCCGAACGACCCGACCCGACCAAAAAAACCGGCTGTTAGGTTAGGTTTTGGATAGAATCGCTCACGCTCACACTGCTGCTCGCTGCTCGCTCACGCTCACGCCCGACCAACGACAGCTTGAACACACACACACACGCTGTTAGGGTTAGGTTGTTATCTTTTCTGGCTGCGAGCGTTAGCGAGCATCGCCGCCACTGAACAGCTAGATATCTCTGTCGCTGCTGCTGCTACTACTGTTCTCTGTCGAATGCTTTTCTAATACATAGATAGATATAGGTTCAAAGGTTATGGACTATCTCCAAATCGTACAGCATAGATTATGTACTGTACGATTCAGTGTTGTGCGCTTATATAGCGAAGCTATAGTATATATTGTTCGAGCCGAACGGCCGACCAAAACGGGTTAGGTTAGGTTTGTTTTGGGGAGATAATCGCTCGCTGCTGTTGCTCGCCCGACCGACACAGCTTATCGATCGCTTGAGCAAAAACACACACACGCGCTGTTAGGGTTAGGTTGTTATCTTTTCTGATGGCGAGCGTTAGCGAGCCCCCAGTTAGGATGAAAATTTCTCTCGCTGCTGCTGCTACTGTTCATGCTGCTGCTAATCTTTCCGGTGACGAATGCTTCTTTTCTCTCTTAAAACTACATGAAATGTAATTATGAACAATCTCCAAATCTTGTACATAGATTATTTTATGCCATCATCATGACACGGTGACACGATTCATCAAATCGTGTCACTAGAAACTTTGTGCGCTTATATAGAGCGAAGCTCTATTTATAGTCACACCAGCCACAACACACCATCGGCCAGCCAGGTTAGGTTTTGAATTGCCGCTGCTGCTGCTGCTGTTGTTCAGTCGGGCGCACGCTCACGCCGCTGCCGCCCGACAGATAAATAGAGTGCTGCTGGTTGGTTATATTTTCTGGTGGCTAGCGTTGTCGCAGCAGCAGCAGCATGAACTGCTAGATATCCTCGTTCTCTCTCGCTGCTGCTGCTGTTGTTTATCTTCTCTATTGTCGAATGATTTCTAATACATACATAGATGGATAGGGTCAAAGGTTATGGCTTATCTCCCAATTGTTCTACATAGATTATGTACTGAACAATTCAGTGTTGTGCGCTTATATAGCGAAGCTATTGTTTACATTTGTTCGATCGGCCGAACGACCCGACCCGACCAAAAAAACCGGCTGTTAGGTTAGGTTTTGGATAGAATCGCTCACGCTCACACTGCTGCTCGCTGCTCGCTCACGCTCACGCCCGACCAACGACAGCTTGAACACACACACACACGCTGTTAGGGTTAGGTTGTTATCTTTTCTGGCTGCGAGCGTTAGCGAGCATCGCCGCCACTGAACAGCTAGATATCTCTGTCGCTGCTGCTGCTACTACTGTTCTCTGTCGAATGCTTTTCTAATACATAGATAGATATAGGTTCAAAGGTTATGGACTATCTCCAAATCGTACAGCATAGATTATGTACTGTACGATTCAGTGTTGTGCGCTTATATAGCGAAGCTATAGTATATATTGTTCGAGCCGAACGGCCGACCAAAACGGGTTAGGTTAGGTTTGTTTTGGGGAGATAATCGCTCGCTGCTGTTGCTCGCCCGACCGACACAGCTTATCGATCGCTTGAGCAAAAACACACACACGCGCTGTTAGGGTTAGGTTGTTATCTTTTCTGATGGCGAGCGTTAGCGAGCCCCCAGTTAGGATGAAAATTTCTCTCGCTGCTGCTGCTACTGTTCATGCTGCTGCTAATCTTTCCGGTGACGAATGCTTCTTTTCTCTCTTAAAACTACATGAAATGTAATTATGAACAATCTCCAAATCTTGTACATAGATTATTTTATGCCATCATCATGACACGGTGACACGATTCATCAAATCGTGTCACTAGAAACTTTGTGCGCTTATATAGAGCGAAGCTCTATTTATAGTCACACCAGCCACAACACACCATCGGCCAGCCAGGTTAGGTTTTGAATTGCCGCTGCTGCTGCTGCTGTTGTTCAGTCGGGCGCACGCTCACGCCGCTGCCGCCCGACAGATAAATAGAGTGCTGCTGGTTGGTTATATTTTCTGGTGGCTAGCGTTGTCGCAGCAGCAGCAGCATGAACTGCTAGATATCCTCGTTCTCTCTCGCTGCTGCTGCTGTTGTTTATCTTCTCTATTGTCGAATGATTTCTAATACATACATAGATGGATAGGGTCAAAGGTTATGGCTTATCTCCCAATTGTTCTACATAGATTATGTACTGAACAATTCAGTGTTGTGCGCTTATATAGCGAAGCTATTGTTTACATTTGTTCGATCGGCCGAACGACCCGACCCGACCAAAAAAACCGGCTGTTAGGTTAGGTTTTGGATAGAATCGCTCACGCTCACACTGCTGCTCGCTGCTCGCTCACGCTCACGCCCGACCAACGACAGCTTGAACACACACACACACGCTGTTAGGGTTAGGTTGTTATCTTTTCTGGCTGCGAGCGTTAGCGAGCATCGCCGCCACTGAACAGCTAGATATCTCTGTCGCTGCTGCTGCTACTACTGTTCTCTGTCGAATGCTTTTCTAATACATAGATAGATATAGGTTCAAAGGTTATGGACTATCTCCAAATCGTACAGCATAGATTATGTACTGTACGATTCAGTGTTGTGCGCTTATATAGCGAAGCTATAGTATATATTGTTCGAGCCGAACGGCCGACCAAAACGGGTTAGGTTAGGTTTGTTTTGGGGAGATAATCGCTCGCTGCTGTTGCTCGCCCGACCGACACAGCTTATCGATCGCTTGAGCAAAAACACACACACGCGCTGTTAGGGTTAGGTTGTTATCTTTTCTGATGGCGAGCGTTAGCGAGCCCCCAGTTAGGATGAAAATTTCTCTCGCTGCTGCTGCTACTGTTCATGCTGCTGCTAATCTTTCCGGTGACGAATGCTTCTTTTCTCTCTTAAAACTACATGAAATGTAATTATGAACAATCTCCAAATCTTGTACATAGATTATTTTATGCCATCATCATGACACGGTGACACGATTCATCAAATCGTGTCACTAGAAACTTTGTGCGCTTATATAGAGCGAAGCTCTATTTATAGTCACACCAGCCACAACACACCATCGGCCAGCCAGGTTAGGTTTTGAATTGCCGCTGCTGCTGCTGCTGTTGTTCAGTCGGGCGCACGCTCACGCCGCTGCCGCCCGACAGATAAATAGAGTGCTGCTGGTTGGTTATATTTTCTGGTGGCTAGCGTTGTCGCAGCAGCAGCAGCATGAACTGCTAGATATCCTCGTTCTCTCTCGCTGCTGCTGCTGTTGTTTATCTTCTCTATTGTCGAATGATTTCTAATACATACATAGATGGATAGGGTCAAAGGTTATGGCTTATCTCCCAATTGTTCTACATAGATTATGTACTGAACAATTCAGTGTTGTGCGCTTATATAGCGAAGCTATTGTTTACATTTGTTCGATCGGCCGAACGACCCGACCCGACCAAAAAAACCGGCTGTTAGGTTAGGTTTTGGATAGAATCGCTCACGCTCACACTGCTGCTCGCTGCTCGCTCACGCTCACGCCCGACCAACGACAGCTTGAACACACACACACACGCTGCTAGGGTTAGGTTGTTATCTTTTCTGGCTGCGAGCGTTAGCGAGCATCGCCGCCACTGAACAGCTAGATATCTCTGTCGCTGCTGCTGCTACTACTGTTCTCTGTCGAATGCTTTTCTAATACATAGATAGATATAGGTTCAAAGGTTATGGACTATCTCCAAATCGTACAGCATAGATTATGTACTGTACGATTCAGTGTTGTGCGCTTATATAGCGAAGCTATAGTATATATTGTTCGAGCCGAACGGCCGACCAAAACGGGTTAGGTTAGGTTTGTTTTGGGGAGATAATCGCTCGCTGCTGTTGCTCGCCCGACCGACACAGCTTATCGATCGCTTGAGCAAAAACACACACACGCGCTGTTAGGGTTAGGTTGTTATCTTTTCTGATGGCGAGCGTTAGCGAGCCCCCAGTTAGGATGAAAATTTCTCTCGCTGCTGCTGCTACTGTTCATGCTGCTGCTAATCTTTCCGGTGACGAATGCTTCTTTTCTCTCTTAAAACTACATGAAATGTAATTATGAACAATCTCCAAATCTTGTACATAGATTATTTTATGCCATCATCATGACACGGTGACACGATTCATCAAATCGTGTCACTAGAAACTTTGTGCGCTTATATAGAGCGAAGCTCTATTTATAGTCACACCAGCCACAACACACCATCGGCCAGCCAGGTTAGGTTTTGAATTGCCGCTGCTGCTGCTGCTGTTGTTCAGTCGGGCGCACGCTCACGCCGCTGCCGCCCGACAGATAAATAGAGTGCTGCTGGTTGGTTATATTTTCTGGTGGCTAGCGTTGTCGCAGCAGCAGCAGCATGAACTGCTAGATATCCTCGTTCTCTCTCGCTGCTGCTGCTGTTGTTTATCTTCTCTATTGTCGAATGATTTCTAATACATACATAGATGGATAGGGTCAAAGGTTATGGCTTATCTCCCAATTGTTCTACATAGATTATGTACTGAACAATTCAGTGTTGTGCGCTTATATAGCGAAGCTATTGTTTACATTTGTTCGATCGGCCGAACGACCCGACCCGACCAAAAAAACCGGCTGTTAGGTTAGGTTTTGGATAGAATCGCTCACGCTCACACTGCTGCTCGCTGCTCGCTCACGCTCACGCCCGACCAACGACAGCTTGAACACACACACACACGCTGTTAGGGTTAGGTTGTTATCTTTTCTGGCTGCGAGCGTTAGCGAGCATCGCCGCCACTGAACAGCTAGATATCTCTGTCGCTGCTGCTGCTACTACTGTTCTCTGTCGAATGCTTTTCTAATACATAGATAGATATAGGTTCAAAGGTTATGGACTATCTCCAAATCGTACAGCATAGATTATGTACTGTACGATTCAGTGTTGTGCGCTTATATAGCGAAGCTATAGTATATATTGTTCGAGCCGAACGGCCGACCAAAACGGGTTAGGTTAGGTTTGTTTTGGGGAGATAATCGCTCGCTGCTGTTGCTCGCCCGACCGACACAGCTTATCGATCGCTTGAGCAAAAACACACACACGCGCTGTTAGGGTTAGGTTGTTATCTTTTCTGATGGCGAGCGTTAGCGAGCCCCCAGTTAGGATGAAAATTTCTCTCGCTGCTGCTGCTACTGTTCATGCTGCTGCTAATCTTTCCGGTGACGAATGCTTCTTTTCTCTCTTAAAACTACATGAAATGTAATTATGAACAATCTCCAAATCTTGTACATAGATTATTTTATGCCATCATCATGACACGGTGACACGATTCATCAAATCGTGTCACTAGAAACTTTGTGCGCTTATATAGAGCGAAGCTCTATTTATAGTCACACCAGCCACAACACACCATCGGCCAGCCAGGTTAGGTTTTGAATTGCCGCTGCTGCTGCTGCTGTTGTTCAGTCGGGCGCACGCTCACGCCGCTGCCGCCCGACAGATAAATAGAGTGCTGCTGGTTGGTTATATTTTCTGGTGGCTAGCGTTGTCGCAGCAGCAGCAGCATGAACTGCTAGATATCCTCGTTCTCTCTCGCTGCTGCTGCTGTTGTTTATCTTCTCTATTGTCGAATGATTTCTAATACATACATAGATGGATAGGGTCAAAGGTTATGGCTTATCTCCCAATTGTTCTACATAGATTATGTACTGAACAATTCAGTGTTGTGCGCTTATATAGCGAAGCTATTGTTTACATTTGTTCGATCGGCCGAACGACCCGACCCGACCAAAAAAACCGGCTGTTAGGTTAGGTTTTGGATAGAATCGCTCACGCTCACACTGCTGCTCGCTGCTCGCTCACGCTCACGCCCGACCAACGACAGCTTGAACACACACACACACGCTGTTAGGGTTAGGTTGTTATCTTTTCTGGCTGCGAGCGTTAGCGAGCATCGCCGCCACTGAACAGCTAGATATCTCTGTCGCTGCTGCTGCTACTACTGTTCTCTGTCGAATGCTTTTCTAATACATAGATAGATATAGGTTCAAAGGTTATGGACTATCTCCAAATCGTACAGCATAGATTATGTACTGTACGATTCAGTGTTGTGCGCTTATATAGCGAAGCTATAGTATATATTGTTCGAGCCGAACGGCCGACCAAAACGGGTTAGGTTAGGTTTGTTTTGGGGAGATAATCGCTCGCTGCTGTTGCTCGCCCGACCGACACAGCTTATCGATCGCTTGAGCAAAAACACACACACGCGCTGTTAGGGTTAGGTTGTTATCTTTTCTGATGGCGAGCGTTAGCGAGCCCCCAGTTAGGATGAAAATTTCTCTCGCTGCTGCTGCTACTGTTCATGCTGCTGCTAATCTTTCCGGTGACGAATGCTTCTTTTCTCTCTTAAAACTACATGAAATGTAATTATGAACAATCTCCAAATCTTGTACATAGATTATTTTATGCCATCATCATGACACGGTGACACGATTCATCAAATCGTGTCACTAGAAACTTTGTGCGCTTATATAGAGCGAAGCTCTATTTATAGTCACACCAGCCACAACACACCATCGGCCAGCCAGGTTAGGTTTTGAATTGCCGCTGCTGCTGCTGCTGTTGTTCAGTCGGGCGCACGCTCACGCCGCTGCCGCCCGACAGATAAATAGAGTGCTGCTGGTTGGTTATATTTTCTGGTGGCTAGCGTTGTCGCAGCAGCAGCAGCATGAACTGCTAGATATCCTCGTTCTCTCTCGCTGCTGCTGCTGTTGTTTATCTTCTCTATTGTCGAATGATTTCTAATACATACATAGATGGATAGGGTCAAAGGTTATGGCTTATCTCCCAATTGTTCTACATAGATTATGTACTGAACAATTCAGTGTTGTGCGCTTATATAGCGAAGCTATTGTTTACATTTGTTCGATCGGCCGAACGACCCGACCCGACCAAAAAAACCGGCTGTTAGGTTAGGTTTTGGATAGAATCGCTCACGCTCACACTGCTGCTCGCTGCTCGCTCACGCTCACGCCCGACCAACGACAGCTTGAACACACACACACACGCTGTTAGGGTTAGGTTGTTATCTTTTCTGGCTGCGAGCGTTAGCGAGCATCGCCGCCACTGAACAGCTAGATATCTCTGTCGCTGCTGCTGCTACTACTGTTCTCTGTCGAATGCTTTTCTAATACATAGATAGATATAGGTTCAAAGGTTATGGACTATCTCCAAATCGTACAGCATAGATTATGTACTGTACGATTCAGTGTTGTGCGCTTATATAGCGAAGCTATAGTATATATTGTTCGAGCCGAACGGCCGACCAAAACGGGTTAGGTTAGGTTTGTTTTGGGGAGATAATCGCTCGCTGCTGTTGCTCGCCCGACCGACACAGCTTATCGATCGCTTGAGCAAAAACACACACACGCGCTGTTAGGGTTAGGTTGTTATCTTTTCTGATGGCGAGCGTTAGCGAGCCCCCAGTTAGGATGAAAATTTCTCTCGCTGCTGCTGCTACTGTTCATGCTGCTGCTAATCTTTCCGGTGACGAATGCTTCTTTTCTCTCTTAAAACTACATGAAATGTAATTATGAACAATCTCCAAATCTTGTACATAGATTATTTTATGCCATCATCATGACACGGTGACACGATTCATCAAATCGTGTCACTAGAAACTTTGTGCGCTTATATAGAGCGAAGCTCTATTTATAGTCACACCAGCCACAACACACCATCGGCCAGCCAGGTTAGGTTTTGAATTGCCGCTGCTGCTGCTGCTGTTGTTCAGTCGGGCGCACGCTCACGCCGCTGCCGCCCGACAGATAAATAGAGTGCTGCTGGTTGGTTATATTTTCTGGTGGCTAGCGTTGTCGCAGCAGCAGCAGCATGAACTGCTAGATATCCTCGTTCTCTCTCGCTGCTGCTGCTGTTGTTTATCTTCTCTATTGTCGAATGATTTCTAATACATACATAGATGGATAGGGTCAAAGGTTATGGCTTATCTCCCAATTGTTCTACATAGATTATGTACTGAACAATTCAGTGTTGTGCGCTTATATAGCGAAGCTATTGTTTACATTTGTTCGATCGGCCGAACGACCCGACCCGACCAAAAAAACCGGCTGTTAGGTTAGGTTTTGGATAGAATCGCTCACGCTCACACTGCTGCTCGCTGCTCGCTCACGCTCACGCCCGACCAACGACAGCTTGAACACACACACACACGCTGTTAGGGTTAGGTTGTTATCTTTTCTGGCTGCGAGCGTTAGCGAGCATCGCCGCCACTGAACAGCTAGATATCTCTGTCGCTGCTGCTGCTACTACTGTTCTCTGTCGAATGCTTTTCTAATACATAGATAGATATAGGTTCAAAGGTTATGGACTATCTCCAAATCGTACAGCATAGATTATGTACTGTACGATTCAGTGTTGTGCGCTTATATAGCGAAGCTATAGTATATATTGTTCGAGCCGAACGGCCGACCAAAACGGGTTAGGTTAGGTTTGTTTTGGGGAGATAATCGCTCGCTGCTGTTGCTCGCCCGACCGACACAGCTTATCGATCGCTTGAGCAAAAACACACACACGCGCTGTTAGGGTTAGGTTGTTATCTTTTCTGATGGCGAGCGTTAGCGAGCCCCCAGTTAGGATGAAAATTTCTCTCGCTGCTGCTGCTACTGTTCATGCTGCTGCTAATCTTTCCGGTGACGAATGCTTCTTTTCTCTCTTAAAACTACATGAAATGTAATTATGAACAATCTCCAAATCTTGTACATAGATTATTTTATGCCATCATCATGACACGGTGACACGATTCATCAAATCGTGTCACTAGAAACTTTGTGCGCTTATATAGAGCGAAGCTCTATTTATAGTCACACCAGCCACAACACACCATCGGCCAGCCAGGTTAGGTTTTGAATTGCCGCTGCTGCTGCTGCTGTTGTTCAGTCGGGCGCACGCTCACGCCGCTGCCGCCCGACAGATAAATAGAGTGCTGCTGGTTGGTTATATTTTCTGGTGGCTAGCGTTGTCGCAGCAGCAGCAGCATGAACTGCTAGATATCCTCGTTCTCTCTCGCTGCTGCTGCTGTTGTTTATCTTCTCTATTGTCGAATGATTTCTAATACATACATAGATGGATAGGGTCAAAGGTTATGGCTTATCTCCCAATTGTTCTACATAGATTATGTACTGAACAATTCAGTGTTGTGCGCTTATATAGCGAAGCTATTGTTTACATTTGTTCGATCGGCCGAACGACCCGACCCGACCAAAAAAACCGGCTGTTAGGTTAGGTTTTGGATAGAATCGCTCACGCTCACACTGCTGCTCGCTGCTCGCTCACGCTCACGCCCGACCAACGACAGCTTGAACACACACACACACGCTGTTAGGGTTAGGTTGTTATCTTTTCTGGCTGCGAGCGTTAGCGAGCATCGCCGCCACTGAACAGCTAGATATCTCTGTCGCTGCTGCTGCTACTACTGTTCTCTGTCGAATGCTTTTCTAATACATAGATAGATATAGGTTCAAAGGTTATGGACTATCTCCAAATCGTACAGCATAGATTATGTACTGTACGATTCAGTGTTGTGCGCTTATATAGCGAAGCTATAGTATATATTGTTCGAGCCGAACGGCCGACCAAAACGGGTTAGGTTAGGTTTGTTTTGGGGAGATAATCGCTCGCTGCTGTTGCTCGCCCGACCGACACAGCTTATCGATCGCTTGAGCAAAAACACACACACGCGCTGTTAGGGTTAGGTTGTTATCTTTTCTGATGGCGAGCGTTAGCGAGCCCCCAGTTAGGATGAAAATTTCTCTCGCTGCTGCTGCTACTGTTCATGCTGCTGCTAATCTTTCCGGTGACGAATGCTTCTTTTCTCTCTTAAAACTACATGAAATGTAATTATGAACAATCTCCAAATCTTGTACATAGATTATTTTATGCCATCATCATGACACGGTGACACGATTCATCAAATCGTGTCACTAGAAACTTTGTGCGCTTATATAGAGCGAAGCTCTATTTATAGTCACACCAGCCACAACACACCATCGGCCAGCCAGGTTAGGTTTTGAATTGCCGCTGCTGCTGCTGCTGTTGTTCAGTCGGGCGCACGCTCACGCCGCTGCCGCCCGACAGATAAATAGAGTGCTGCTGGTTGGTTATATTTTCTGGTGGCTAGCGTTGTCGCAGCAGCAGCAGCATGAACTGCTAGATATCCTCGTTCTCTCTCGCTGCTGCTGCTGTTGTTTATCTTCTCTATTGTCGAATGATTTCTAATACATACATAGATGGATAGGGTCAAAGGTTATGGCTTATCTCCCAATTGTTCTACATAGATTATGTACTGAACAATTCAGTGTTGTGCGCTTATATAGCGAAGCTATTGTTTACATTTGTTCGATCGGCCGAACGACCCGACCCGACCAAAAAAACCGGCTGTTAGGTTAGGTTTTGGATAGAATCGCTCACGCTCACACTGCTGCTCGCTGCTCGCTCACGCTCACGCCCGACCAACGACAGCTTGAACACACACACACACGCTGTTAGGGTTAGGTTGTTATCTTTTCTGGCTGCGAGCGTTAGCGAGCATCGCCGCCACTGAACAGCTAGATATCTCTGTCGCTGCTGCTGCTACTACTGTTCTCTGTCGAATGCTTTTCTAATACATAGATAGATATAGGTTCAAAGGTTATGGACTATCTCCAAATCGTACAGCATAGATTATGTACTGTACGATTCAGTGTTGTGCGCTTATATAGCGAAGCTATAGTATATATTGTTCGAGCCGAACGGCCGACCAAAACGGGTTAGGTTAGGTTTGTTTTGGGGAGATAATCGCTCGCTGCTGTTGCTCGCCCGACCGACACAGCTTATCGATCGCTTGAGCAAAAACACACACACGCGCTGTTAGGGTTAGGTTGTTATCTTTTCTGATGGCGAGCGTTAGCGAGCCCCCAGTTAGGTTAGGTTAGGTTAGGTTAGGTTAGGTTAGGTTAGGTTAGGTTAGGTTAGGTTAGGTTAGGTTAGGTTAGGTTAGGTTAGGTTAGGTTAGGTTAGGTTAGGTTAGGTTAGGTTAGGTTAGGTTAGGTTAGGTTAGGTTAGGTTAGGTTAGGTTAGGTTAGGTTAGGTTAGGTTAGGTTAGGTTAGGTTAGGTTAGGTTAGGTTAGGTTAGGTTAGGTTTTTTTTTTTTTTTTTTGTTTCAATTTTGATTATAGAGGAACTGGAGAAAATGCGTAGCGCACACCAGGGTCTTTGAGGAACAGAGGGCACTGTTGCCATGTTGCTCAGACCGAGGTAGTGGGGGCCTTGCACCTCCCTAAAAACTCCTGCTCCTCTCTTCTAGCGGGACCTGGTTCACTCTTAGTCGGGTATTGCTTCAGGCCCCCCCGCCAGGGTGTGGTCTCTTGGTTTTGCGTTTGGTTTCCGTTGGGTTTGCGTTTGGTCCTTTGTGTGCTACCTCGGGTTCCCGGTGTCTACTCTCCTTCAGTCTTCGCTCCTTCGCTTAATGTCTTCGCTCCTTCGCATTTGTCTGCGCTCCTGCGCGTTTGTTTCCCCGAGGACCGCGGCTCCTTATTGCTCCTCTGAAGCAAGTTTCTTGATCTGCCGGGGGGGTTTGTATACCTCCGGTCGCTGCTCTGTTTTCGTTCACGTTGTCTCTCCTCAGAGTGTTACGTGTCTTCCCCGATTGTTGCGGGTGGTTGGTGATTCGTGTACTTTTCCATTGCCCCTCTAGGGCGAGTTCCTCGTTCGCCGTAGGCGATCCTGATCCACACGCACCCGGACTAGTGGGCACGTGTGGGGTGCAACAGTTTAAGGACATGGCACCATGGTCCAGGTTAGGTTAGGTTAGGTTAGGTTAGGTTAGGTTAGGTT